>PVIC010014354.1:0-36734 GCA_004025085.1 Thryonomys swinderianus | reverse complement strand
GGGAACTCTTCAAAGTTTTCTTGTCAGACTTCAACACCTTATTTGTGCTTAGATTTTTTTTTCATCTTCATTCTGCATCTTCTCTTATCCACTAACACACCTAATTCTAAAGCAAAGTCTGAGCCCTACACATCACCCCAACAACAATCCACAGTAGATAGATTTGGAATTGGATGGATGTGTTAAAATCCCAGCTCTGTCACTTACTAGGTATCTTGTCTTAGGCAACTAATTTGACCTCTCCAAGCTTTAGTTTTCTCACCTGTAAACTGGAAACAAATATATAAATGTAAAAGGCTGCTACAGCATGAAATCAGATGGCAAGGCACTCGATAACCGATGGTTATGTTTAAAACTAAGGTAGTGCCAGGCATGGTGGCCCACGCCTATAATCCCAGAACTCAGGAGGCAGAAGCAGGAGGATTGCTGTGAGTTCAAGGCTGTCCTGGGGTACACAGTGAGTTCAGAGCCAGTGTGAACTACAAAGCGAGATGCTGTCTCAAAAAAAACAGTAAAAAGAAGACAAATACAAAAACAAACAAGCAAAAAAATAAAAAAACACGAAGGTAGCAACAATAGTGATCATGGCAGTAAATGTGTATGGAAACTATCCAAAAAGCCAATGATGCCCAGTAAGCTCTTGATTGGACATTTCACTAACATCTGGTGTGATTTTTAGATGTTAGTATTAATTTTGGAGAGTACTTAAACAGAGGGAGAATTATATTTCCACGAGGACAGCTATATACAGTACCATAAATACTAAATAATAAACCAAGACTTCCTGACAGAGAAAGGCATGAGTCAGTTTAATGAATGGCCACCGGAGGCTGGGCATTCTCTTTCTCCTAGGTCTTAGGCAGAAGAGAGAAATTCATTTGCCCTGTTGGCTCACTGTGAATCTGGAGGAGAGGCAGAGGGATGGTCCAGTTATATATCTTCTAAATATCTCCTGCAATTCTGCTTTTCTAATATCCATTCCTTCACTGTGGGAACCTTGGAACGCTGTCCAAGACAACCTACCCCCTAATGCTTATTTTCTCTAGCTTATCTACAGACTACAATTATTTGAATCACAGTTGCTATCAGAGTAGAATTAGTGCTCATATTTGCCAGAAACTTTTATGTAATAAATCAGATTTAAACTATTACATAAAACACAGTCTTGCCAAACAAGTGCTGCCTGACTTATTCCCACTAAATTGTAGGAGGAATCAAAACTGATTGATTCTTACCCATTTTTTCTGCCTTCACTGATTCTAGCCATCTCCTCTTTTATAAAGCTTCCATTTTTGTAACAAAAAGTGACGGAGTAGATAATCTAAGTCATAAATTCATAAGCATTAATGCATGTATACTAAAAAACAGAGGGAAACTTCTTCAAGTTCTTCCATGAGGCATATATAGTATGGGGTGGTACATGTGGTGATGTGTATGTGTGCGCACACAGCCCTGTAGTACAAATGTTTCCTTCCATCCCATACCAGCCCCACCTTGGGTCTGTACACAAAATTGGACAGGCTGAGGGAAATGATTAGAGAAAACATCTCATTTCAGAATGAAGAGCTAAGAACCCAGACCAAAACCTTGGCAAGGAATATCAGTTACCCTGCCTCTGGGAACCACACTCTTCTCATACCTATAAAAGTTTAGACCTAGGCAAGAATGGAAGATTCATCCAACCAACACCTTTGGCTTCTGGTGACTTTTTGTCTGGTTACTAAATGTTATCACACATATATTAAGAGCCACATAAAAATCATCTGTAACTACTAATACCCAACAATCAGCTCTTAGCCTTTCAGTAGGAATGGCCCAGTGTCACCCTTTGTGAAGCAAGCAGCCTGGAAACAGTTCCAAAGTACTGCAGCATCAGATCTTATTAAATAAGAAGCCCTTCTAAGCACTCAGAGATTGCCAGAGGCTCGTATGAACCCTCTGTTTGCCAAAGGCTGGGCATCAGGGTGAAATTGAGCCAGTGGGCCATGAACACCTCTGTACTGCAGGCTTTCACATCACTGTGACTCCTTTGAGCTGTTCTTGGGTTTAGACATCAAAGTTCTTCTGTTGGATGCTTCTTTTCCAGATGTTTTTCTATGATTCTCTGGTCATTTACTGGTCACCTTCCTAACTCTCTACTCAGCTATGTCCTCTGCTCTTCCCTTACCACCTTCCTTGTTCTTGACATATTTCTGACACACTTGGATTGGCATTACTTCCTTGCTATGGGTATACCTAGGATGACCTATGAGTTTGGAAGCCAAAATTACCAACAACAGAGCCAAGTCAAGCATCTTCTGAATCCAAGACTACCTGGTACTGAGGACATGTGCAGAGAAAAATAATTATGCAAAGCAATAGTTGTTCCACTGTCTGTTGCTTTGCTTTAAACAATACAAAGCAATCACATAGCATATATATTTAGCGTAAGGGTACTAGTTTGTTGAAAGGTACATGAACTTCTCTGTGAGGTCAACAGATAATTATGATAGCTCTGTTTCTGACCTCCTGTGGTGATTTTGTTGTTGCTGCTGCTGCTGCTGCTGCTGCTGCTGCTGCTGCTGCTGCTGCTGAGAATTTTTTAGAAGAAGATGCCGGGAAAGACCTGGCACAATTCTTTCAAATATCTAGCACAGAAAACAATGATACTTTTATCATAAAAGAAAATAAAGTATATGTGTATTCGCTCTGCCTGACTGACAGCAGAGGCACTGATGGCTTTGTAAGTCTTCCTATTTAGGAGCTCTGTTGAGAGCTCAGCAGCCTCACAGCCAAAAGGAGAATCTGAGATGTTGCTGATTAGTACCCAGGAATCTGCTAAGGACAAGGAAGGAGTCATTTCTCAGGAATGCCATAAAGCAACCTGGGTGGCAAAGACCAACACCACAATAGGAAAGCAGACGTGACCAGTTGCCTCTGAAAACAGATTGCCTTCATTAAGGGAAGAACTGGCAATGACTTGTTAAACTCATTACACAATCATATCTTCAAGTATGCATTCTTCTCATTTCTGTCTCAATTACTTGGTGAAAACAACTTTGTAGCTACTGGAACACTTCTTTTCCTTCATTTTTTTTTTCTTTCCTTTCTGTTTCGGGTTACCATTGGAAATCATTTGCTCATCAGGGTTAATTTTTATCCTACTCAAGCCACAGAAATAATAACATTACCATGTCAACAGTGTCCACCTGACTTTCAGATCCAGAGTTAGAAAGGAATGTTGTGAATTACACACTCATTGAGGTGAAGTTTCTTTTCCCTCCTGCAGTTCCTCTTTTATTTCTTAATTGAATTCTTTATTGGTACATTTTATATACAGCTCACAATCACACACGACATTGGGGAATTTGTACCAGTATGTGAAACAGGTCAATTCTCAGTTCCTCTTTTTAATTCTATTGCCAGAGCTTTGAGTTTTCTCTAGCACTGTAACCCCTATCCCACCCTCACCACTGTAAAAACATCTCTGTGAGGGACCGAGGATGCTCCCACAGAAGCTAATTTCTTAGGATTTTCTCCTTTGTCTTTGTGAATGCGTCCACTTATTCTCACTGTCTGTAGGGCTTCAGAAATCCTCTCCCTTTATCAGGAAGCACGACGTTTTTCTGAGAAAGAGGAACAGGGCTCTTTTCTAAAGCATTCTCACAAAGAGAATCAGATGTTTCCTTTACCAAACTCCCAGATGAAAGCTTCCTGAAGTGAGACCATTTCAACATAAGGGTCAGAATCACCTGCCTGCACCAGGCTGTACTCTAATTCTATTGAAGTTCCTTAGAGAAAGGGAAATGTTCCCACTCAGAGGTCCTCTGTACTGGTTAACAGAAGAATATATCATGAGATTCTAAGCAAAGTCCATTTTAATAGGGTGAATAGACTCTATCTAATAGAATGGAACGGTCTGCAGGGACAGCTTAGATCTGCTAAGACCTCAGAATTAAGGACATCACAATCCACTAGGAAAAATAAAATGAGAAGTCTTCAGCTTTGTTATATTCTGATCGCTTGAGTGTATGGCATTATTTGAGGGGCTCTGACAAGCTAGGGTGTCAAGAGTTCCTACCCTGGGACTGTCAGAACTAGAAAATGCCCCATCTGTCCTTTTTCTCATTATATAGCTAAGGTCTGTCTAAAATGTAAAGTACCTTCATATTTGAAATAACATCAACCAAAAATTTTCAGTGGAAACAACAAATCTCAACATTTACATTTTACAAAAGTCCATTCTGAGAATACAAAGGAGAAAGTATTCATTTTTTTTTTTTAGAAATGCTTAAAAAAAAGAAAGAAAAGAAAGCATCTGTAAGTCAGTAGACAGCATTAAGGCAAAAAATGTGTTTTACTAAGGACAAAAAATGATCACAATTACTAATCAATAATGCTAAATGCAGGGCCAATGTGCTTCAATGAATATAATGCTCTTCTATAAAACTACTATTTTATGTCTTTTAAAGGAGAATTAATGATATTCCTAAACACAATAAACTATGAGAAAAGCAAATGATTATATTTCCCAGGGCACTTAGTTTCAGAAGTGCTTGTTCAAAGTCTGTCTGCTAATTAGATCTCTACAAACCTACACTAGACACATGCGAAAGGAACTGGGGTACCAAGCACATCCTGGGGAGCTGGGATTGTGCAGGTATAATCATCCCTTGCATCACTACTGGAAAACTGACCCTCGCTTCCAGTTTCCTTGTCATTCTTTGCCTTTATTCTGCTCCAGCTTACTGGGAGATTTATTTCTCTCTTTCCCAGTGTCCTAGCTTTGAATTTCCAAGGAAAAGCGTGGCTTCTGTGCTATCTCAGCCAATCAGGGGGCCACAAAGGTGTCTGAGAAGAATCCTATATTCCAGTGCTTCCGTGGCTTAGAATGCTTGCCACTCAATTCTCAGCATGCGTCCAGTGCTCACTACATTCAGCGCCACTGGGGGAAGCATGCAGGGGCAGTGCAGGGAGAGAGACTGCTTAACCTGGAGGCGACCACCAAAAGGGAGAGGTTGCATCATGCAATGAAAACCACGGTTTGGCCTCAGCTGCCATGCAGAAAAGACCTACATCAAAGAGTCTGCTGTGCGGCTCCTGGGTAAGAGTCGATATGAGAGAGGTGAGTTACTTCAGCAATGAGAGACACGGGCAGAAAAAACGGTTCAAACCACTATAAACAGAACACTGTCCAGAGCGCTGGCGTTACACACGACAAGAGGCAGCTTTACGGACGAGGCAGGCAAGACAGGAAGGGAGGGGAGCAGACCTGGCTGTTACTCTGAGGAGACGGTTTCCCTGACACCCTCTCTGGTGCCTGTATTTTCACAGTGCCTTGTGCCTCAGTAAACAGACTCGTGAGAGTTTTTAACATTGACCACAGTTGTTAAGGTGTTTTAAAAATTCAGGAGGAAGGCCTCAGTGGCACAAGGGTACACACCTTAGTTTCCTGGAGTGACGGTGACAGAAGCAGAGCCAGGGCTGGTAGATAAGGCGGAGACAGTTAAGTGTCAACATCCTTAACATTTTGGTGGCAGACAGAGCTTATGAGGAATCTCCAGGCAGAATATGGTGGCAAAGGAACCCCAGGTCATGAGAGCTGGGCGGTGCAGGGTAGGTAACTCTATGCACCTGCACCCCAGGAGCCACCTGGAACCCTGCGTTTGAACTCACTCCCAAGTGAAGCCATCTCGTCTTCACCTCAGCATGCACCTTAGGTCTGTGAGTTCACCACACACATGTCCACAAGTTAGTGGAAATTTAGATACAGGTGAGATTTCCCCGAGGTATTTTGTGTTGTTGTTTCATCAAAATAGATGGATCAGCAAAAAAATAAAGTTTATATTATAAGACTAAAAAGACCACTGATTCAGCCGGGGCCCATCAGCTTGCCTCTAATGCAAAGGCTGCATTAGCTGTGTGAAAGTGCTTTCCTAAGGCGGCCTGTTCCCTTTGCTCCTGCCCCCTCTGCCTTTTGTGATCTCAGATACACTGAACACAACTCAAGGAACTGCATGGTCTGACCCCCATCTGCAGCTCCTCCCTGTCGGTGCTGACAGGCAGAGTGGGGTGTAGCAAGCCTGGTGATTATAAATTACCCTTCTGAACATGTTCTCCCAGAGCCCAACCTTCTTTTCCCCTGCATATGCGACACCTGCACAGCATGAAGGAGCGGTGAACCCCTGCAGCCTTTCACACTCAGGACTGAGTCCCACTAGGACACTCAGACAAGCCCAAGTCATCCCAACGCCATCGCCCTCATTCCTCACCCTGCAGCTGCTTCCCGTGCATCATAACTTCTTCCCTCTGAAAAACCTGAAAGACTTAGATTGAATGATGTATTTTCATAAGTAGTATAATTCTGCATACCAACAGAATAGTCTGTACTATTATTCATTCAGTAAGTCTCTCTAAGAGACAAGCATGACACTAGCTTGAGGGACACAGACTTTAAGAAAACATACTTCCCACTATGGAGGAGCTTTCCACTCAACAGAGAAATCGACCCAGATTTGGATTTCTGGTAGCATATATGCAAAAGTGACTTGCTTCAAAACTCTTCTGACTACCTTGTGTGACACTGGGCAACTTATTTAACCTGTTAGGACTTCAATCTCCTCATCTACAGACGCAAATAATACCTACTTCCTGTGGCTGTTGAGAGAAATAAATGAATTAGTAAATGGTAGCTGCTTTGTTAGGGGCCAGCATGTGGAAACGGCAGGTCAGTGACATCCATTGTGATTAAGAATACTCAAAACCAGGTTAAGGAAAAAGAAAACAAAGGGCTCTGGAAGCAGGAGATGGTCTCTGCCTAAATTCTGAGAGAAGTCTCACAGACGAGCAGACACTGATGAGGGAGAAAAGCAGGATGAGGTATTGAAGCCGAGGGAAAGTATGGGCAGAACATGGAGGCATGATTATGCAGTGCATGCTGAGAATGGAGGGACAACCTCACTCCTCTGTGACTAGAGCTTAATAGATACAACTGGCAGGAAATGAGGCCAGTCAGGAAATCATGAAGTATCTGAATGGCTCAGCAGCGTTTCTCCTCTTCACTCTAAGGAAACATGGAGCCGACAGAAGTCTAAATACAAGAAAATGTCATCCTCCTTGTTTTGACTCTGTGGACAATATGGAGAGGCAAGCAGAGGGAAGTGGAAACCAAGGGTTCAAATCCCACAGGAAGAAAGTTCCCCATGCAAGAGTTCAGATGAACCACAGTGGCCTCCACATCTGTGCCACAAAGAAATTAAAACAACTGGCTCTTTCTCCGTTGAAAGAACCTACCCAGTTTAGAAGCTGTCCTTTTTGCTGTTTGAAAAGCATTCCCGAAATGACAGCAAGGATTCACAGACTTGACATGTTTCAATACCTTAAAGAGTGGCACCTGTGTCTATGAGACCTGAGCCAACAATTACAGACAAGGGATGTGGGGGCACACTTGGGCACAGAAGGGAGGCACACCATTACTTTCTCCGCCTTCATGGCTTATTTCCTGGAGGACTCAGTGACATCTTCAAGTCATAAGACCCAACTGTCTCTTGGTACGTTCTGGACCCGATGAGCATGATGGACTGGTTTTCCTTCATAGGATCCTGCCTATAAGAGGTTTCAGAAAGAGCAGTTCTCAAAAATTTTCCTGCGGTATGCATTCTAGGGAGGAGCATTTCTTTGGGGGGGGCAGTCAAAAGAAGAAGGGAGAAGACATCTGTTTCTGGGAGTATACTTTCTCCGTGAAACAGGATTAAGTGTGTTTGATGTCCACGTTTTCAAATATAAGCATGATGAAAACTCTGTGCCCTCAGGTCCTGGAGCAGAAAAAGGGAAATACTGTCTATGTGTCCCTGTGACCACACCCTCGTATAGTTGGTGGATTTCTTTGTGCTCTCTAATTTGGAGTTCCCATGAAGCAAGGGTAAGAGTACAGATACTGATGTGGGAAGCAGAAACTTCTGCAGATGGACTTAACAAAGAAGATGAAGGCATGGTGTCCTGAACGTAACACAAGAGCACAGACCAAGAGCCCCTAAGTATGCACAGATATCCCTGTTCAAGCACCTTGCCGCTTAGCAGATGCTTGAGAAGTGCTCGGGGCTGGGATTATTTGGCAAGAACAGTCTTCAGCAGAAAGGTCAGCCACTGAAGCCTGACTCTGTTTTGTTTTGTTTTTATTTTTTGGACAGTGAAATAGTTCCTAACTAAAGCTTAAAAAAAAAAAAACTAATCCAGGTGGCTCCTGAAGGCCCGTGAGTCCGCCTGGGAAGTGACAGCATTTGATACCTTCCACTCTGTCACCTAAGTACATGGTGATCCAGTGACGCAAAGGCATCAGTACCAGGTTACATCCTGGTACTCATGAATGGAAACCAGACGGGAAACAGCACAGCTAACAGCTTCTAAGCACGGGGCCCAATACCTTTCCACAAGACAAACAGTCTGACTGAGACACTGAGAGCTCTATACTTCTGCACACGCATCCATTTGTGGAGGATTTTAGGTGACCCCCAATCAAAGTGAAAATTATTTTCATCAGACAGCAGTATTATATTGACCTAACAGAACAAACCAAGGGTCAAAGATCTTATATTTTGGGAAACACAGTGAGGAAACCAAAACACATGATGCTTTTAAACCATGCTCGTCTATTAAAAAGTAGCCAGCTAAACAGCAACTGTTTTGCAGTTGACTTTAAACTCTAATCTGTCCTTTTAAAATGAGTGTGATTTTGAAATTCATTACTACAAATTTATGAAAGTTTCAGCGTTTCCCTTCTAAGTGGTTTATTTTTCTTCTTACAATGTGATTTCTCACTTGAAAGTTGCCTCATGCTGCTGGAAGAGTTCTGTCTGCTGATTGAGGAGGTGCTGACACAAATCTACGTGAGGCAAATGCTGTGGGGTCAAACAGCCCAAGATGCTTTGGAAATTGGCAAACCAAGAAGAATCCTGTACCTGGGTCAACAGCACTGTGCCCGCACCTCTTTCCTGAGTGGAAGCGTGCTATCGTTACGTGGAATGACAGATCATCACTGAGGGGAGCTGGGGAAGGGAATCCAGAGACACTGGGCTGTTTCTGCACATTCATCTGGTCTTAAAATATTGCAAAATAAGCCTATAATTTTTAAAAAATCAGTTATTCATTTATTCAGTTTTCCTGCAACCAGGAGCCAGAGTTGAGGTCCTTTTTGTGGACCTACGAATCTCAAGACAAATCTGCAAACTGATCCTTTAAAGAGCACTTATTTGGCACCTGTTACAGGAGTGCCATGTTCAATTCCAAAAGATGCAAAAGACGTGTTTCTGTACCATAGAAAGGCAAACCCATGTTCATTCTCTTATTTCTTTTCTCAAAGGACACGAACTGACTCAAAGGCTCTGTTTACCTGCTCCGGGAATCCTCAGAGACAAGCCTCAGACAGAATGAGCTGTCAGTAAACGTAAGTCACTGATGTGATAAGGAAGCTCCTTGAAGAGAACCCCAGTAATCTCAGTAAGCAGATGCCAGGCAGCCAGCTGTGCTGCATTATGCTGCTGAGGTTGCGATGCTTCTCCTACTTCACCCAGAGCTGGCCTGAGACTGTTACCCTTCACCTGGTTTGTTTCCTTTTTTCATTCTCTCTCTTTCCCTTTGTAGGGTTCAGTGCTCACGAATACCTGATACCAGCTTCATTAAGGTGCAAGGTGATGCTCCGAGCTACTTGGATGCTAAAACACAACTGAACGTTTCCATAGTGAATGTCGAATCTTGGAATTGCAGCACAACTGCAAAGTGGAAGAGGAGCCACTCTGGAGTCTAATAGCTTTAGGGCGCCGTCCTCCAGTCACACCTGGGTGATCATCTACTCGGTCAGCCACTTTAATGCCTGCTCTCTTGTCATCGTGAAGTCAAGGCTGGAATGAACCACTAAGAACAAAAGTTTAAGGTGCCTAAAAACTCACTAGGAACACAGCAATGGTTTTTTTTATCATTCTGAGAAGCTTCCCTAATAGGAACAAAAGGAAAAGGGGGAAATGTGCAAAGAATAAAACCTGTAGGAACCAAAGCCTTACAAAGGAATATCCAGGAAGAGCAAATTCAGGCCTTCCTGAAATAGAAGATGTGAGGGAAGATGTGTTGCTGCTGTGAACCTGACACTGCTTATACCTGCAGGAGGCCTGGATTTAGGAAGAGCCTAGAATTTTCTCTTTTCACTCTTTAAAGCATTAAACAACTAAAAACAACTTGGTCCTGGAACAACTGAGTTATTCAAAGCATTCCCTGAAGAGCTAGGAAACTCCTAATGTGAAAAAGAGGCCTGTGCTATTTTTTTTTTTTTTTTTTAGCAATTTCTTAACCAGTAGAAGGCAGAAGACTCCAGAAGACGTGGCAGCTACAAAACCAAGTGCCAGCAAAGAACGAATGACTGGCTGCCCTTGTCCCTCTGTCTCATATCCACGCCTTCCCTGGTGAACTTCTACTCATCCATCTTTGATAACCAACTCAGTGGTCATCTCCTCTGGGAAGCCTTCCCTGATTCTTCCCTCACTCAGGAGAGCTGAGCCCCTCCCTGGCTTCCTCTTTCTTGATGACTTTCTATTCCTCTCATGCAGCGGTAATTCATTCATCTCTCACCCTTCCCTGCTGCACTGTGAGCTCTCTCACAAGAGGGGATTTGTCTTTTGTGTCTTTGATCACACTAGCATGGTGCCTAGCAGGTCCTCAAGAAGGCTTTAAGGAACCAAGATGAGGTGCTAACCTAACAGAAAAGCCTCATCTTACAAGATGATGTTAACGTATACCAGGATCTTGTGCAAATTCTGAATTTAAATCATATGATAGTTAAATCAGTTAAATCCAATAGCCCCTACAGGACAGGGTGGGCTCAAAAGTCTGACGGACAGGCTCCTGCTGTGTCCCAGGAGAGTCACAGATTATCATCCCTAACACACACAAGAAGAATGACCCGTAGGTAGTGACACTTACCACTGACCTTACTGACCACACAAGGGCAAAGCCCTGATAGGTTATGAGAGGTTCTGAATCCTATCATGGGTGTTCTGAACCCTACACACCAGGAGACCTCTCCCTGAATACTTGATTTCTCTGTGTCATTGGGCATCTCTAAACTCCTTTTTCTTAAACATACATGTAAGTATATTTTTCTTGGTATGAGAGTTATCTTCTACAACAGAAGGCCTAGAATGGAAATAATGCAAAGAGATGATTAAAGCCCCAGTTCTTTCCTCATTCTTCTTCTTTCTTCAGATGATCATTTGAATGTGCCACAGTTCAGGAAGGTCAGTCCCAAACTTGACATTAGGTACGCTAGCACCTTTCACTGAAAATCTAGAAATCTGTGCACAATGGCCATTAAGAAACCAGCTCAGGTCTCTCTTATTCCCATTTCTTCACCAGTCAAACACAAAGAACCAAGTAGCCAAGTGCAAGACATAAGAAAACATGGAGGGAAATTTTAATCTCAAGCCTCATTGGAAAGAGACGAGTCTTGCTGAGTCTAACTGAGCCACCACATTCTAGCTCTGTCTATAAGGCTGAGTGTGGAATAGTCCAACCTACAGAAAACACAGTGATTTCTAATGTAGACTGACATGGGTGAAGGAGGCCGCTACTATTTGTCTTAGTCCACACTGTACACAGGACGAAGTTTGCATTAGGGGTTCTATCCATTTAAATCACTTAACATTGATGTTCCTTTTCGTTGTCTCCCTTGGTCAGTACTTATTCTCATAAACAATTCCTTTGGCAATCACTCACTCCTTTGAGATGGGCACTGGATAAAACGAATTAAGATACGTTTTTCTAAAACTACTGTCAAGTATTTTAGACTTGCCACTAGCTTTTGAAATGCCATGCTCTGGGTAAGTAACTGTAAAAGGCCGTTGTAATTACATATAAGTAATTAGCAGAGAAGCAAAGATGTGATAAAATTTGTTTATTCTGAACAATAATAAGGGCATGTAAAGTAATACACCACTTTTACTCAAATGAAACCACTCATGACATGATATCATGGTACGATCTGAACAAGAGAAAGTCATCAGTGGGTTCCTCGGCCAGCGAGCCATCATGAAAACAGAAAACACTGATTTAAAGCCTAAAAACAATCTCACTAATACAAAAATGCTTTTCCTGATTTAAAAAGTTATTATTAGTACTAAGACACTTATATTAGTATAACATCGCCAAGGAAACTGAAAATATGAAATTATATTCTCACAGTGCATTAAGTTCTTTAAATTATCAGTGCAGTAGGAATTTTATTTTTCAACTTAGTCAAAGTGTTTTAAAATTCATTGAGTGAAGTTGCGAAGTTCAAATGGGTTAAAATATGATACTTCTTTGGCAGTCACTGGCACCAGGGTGGCCTCTGTTCCCTGTTACTGCTGTGAAATCTCCATATCATCCCCTCGTTTCTACTAAGCTTCAAACACAGTCATCTCTCTGCTTCTCCCAGTCCCCAAATTTTGGTCCAGCTCCACTAGAACACAAGTTTCAGGAAAAAAGAAAACTTCTTGATCTTGTTCATTATTATTTCATCAAAGCCCAGACTAGGGCCTGGTACACGGTGAATGTTCCATCAACCTCAGTAAATGAACAAATGACAACCAGGGGACTGAAAGAGGAAGGAGAAAAAGACGGAAGGAGGAAGTCTGCAGGTCCTAGTCCGGCTCTGCTTAAATTAGATCTCATCAGCACTGGTTTGCTAGTGGTTCCCTGGCCCGTTACTAGCGAGAGGTGGTTGCCACCCTGGTTCCTACGTACGTATGACTTCTGTACCCATATGAAAGGATTTTTCTCTCTCTTATGTCAACATTAGGAATCACTTGATAACTTAATAGTCTATAATGAATGCACCCAGGAAGATGTTTGACATCTAATTTCTGACTTACACTTAACCACATACTCCCATCTCACTTGAAGGCAAAACAGAACATCTTGTCAATTGCTTTTCTAAGCTAGAAGAAGAAACTGACAGCCCATCCCATGGTAATCCAAAGTGCTGCTTATTATGTAGACCTAACTGAAGAATATTCCTATATACATTCTACTTCCATGCTTAAGGTGTGCTTCTCGGGAAAAAGTGCACTGAGTTCCATGGGGACAATTTAGGGAAGGGAGAAAGATGACTCTGGGCTCAGACCCCAGTCCACAACCCATTCTCAGTTGTTCACTACGGGGTCTCCGTAGTTGATTCAACCCTTTCTGCATCAAATGGAAAGAGTCACACTGATGCTAAGTGGAATAAGAAGTCTGTAAGGGGCACATCATAGCACCTGGCACACAGTAAGTTCTCAGCAAATACAGAAACCACCTGCAAGCCTACAGAGAGCAAATGAGGAGAAGGGTCTGAATCCCCAGTGATAGGGGGCTAAGCTGGTGCCTGACCAGGGAGCATGCGCTCAGCCCTTCTGACTGATGGCGGCGGCCCCTGGTGAGTGGCCATGTGTCTTCTTCACTCCTAGCTTTGCTGATGTCAGGGTGTTCAGGATGTTCCGTGTCCTACGTGGGTCCCAGGCACATTATAGAATCCTTTCCCTTAAGCCCTGCATGATACCACTGACATTTAACTAGGGATGTGGCCCTGGAAGACGATGGTGGCTCCTGTCTGTGCCATTTGTACGCATCATCTTTGAGCTGGCATTTCTGTGACGAGCGAAAACCAAAGGGGCCTGGCTCTGAGCTGAGAATGTGCAACACGTCTCATCTGCCCAGTGAGCTCCCCTGTGTGGTGTAAACTGCCTGTGTTTCTTCGGTTCCTTGAAGAAGATGGAGCTGGGTGCTTCATATCAGCAGCTTCCACTTGACCAGGGAAGGAGAGAGCAGAAGGCCAGGCCATGGCAAGGCCGCTGATAGACACTGGCTTCTCCTGATCTGTTCTGCTGGGTGTTTGGAGACGAGGGAAGATATCTGGGCTGCGGACTCCAGCCTGAGTCCACCCCCTTAGCTCCAGCCTCCCAAGATGTGCTTGCTGGAATTTCCAGCCTCACTGTACTGCCCTACACTGGGTTCCACCTCTCACAGCTGCGTGACCTCACCAGGCACAAGCAGGAGGCAAGAGCAAAGGCCGTTATAGAAGAGGAGCAAAAAAAAAGGAAACTATCTCAGACCTACACAAAAACCAGAGGTCGGCTGGAGCCACCCAGGGTGCTGCCCACTGTGCACTTCAGGCCGCCCCATAACCACATCTGCAGTAAAGAACGAATTGTAAAAGTACCTTAGTTTTAGATGCAAAAGAGGGTTTCGTGGGCCAGAGATTTAGCTCAGTGGTTCCAGTGCCTGCTTTGCAAGCGCAAGGTCCTGAGTTCGATCCCCAGAAACCACATCAATGCTGGGCGTGGAGACTCACACCCACCAGCAATCAATACCACATACCACAATGCTGGGCGTGGTGGCTCATGCCTGTAATCCCAGCACTCGGGAGGCAGAGGCAGGAGGATTGCTGAGGTCCAGGCTTGCCTGGGCTACATAGTGTGTTGAGAGCCAGCCTGAACTACAAAGCAAGAACCTGTCTAAAAAAAAAAAAAAAAAGAGGGTTTGGCCTCATTTGTACTATCAGGCAGGCAAGAACCGACCGAATACACCAAACGCCCCACTTGAGCCTCAGTAGCACCGCGACTATTTTTACAGCGTGTTAGGCGCAGGCACCGACCCCTATGAACCCTTTGATCCTCACTCACCCTGTCAACCCCGGCGAAGACCCCGGCGCAGTGCTGAGCGATGCCGGCGCCTGGGAGGCCTGGCAGTGCGGGCCCAGGCTCAGCCGGTCCCTTCCCCTAAGCGCACATGTACTCCAAAGGCACCTGGCAACTCCGCCACCGTGCAGCCGCCGACCTCGCAAGCCCACTCTCCCCGATGCGGGGCGCGGCCGGGCCTCGTCTCCCGCAGCGCAGCAGCCACGAGGCCCCTGTGCCGCAGGCAGCTGCCACTGTCCTCTGCTCCTGACTTTTTTATTAACGTGTGCTGACTGTGTGTGTTAGCGGGCGCAGCGGGACAGTTTTACACAGGCGCAGGTCAGACCAGCGTGACTAGCACTTCCTCTCCTTGTCATTTCTGCTGTTGGGAACCTTCGAATGTCTTTCTTTCGGTTTTTCATAAAACAGACCACAGGTTATTGTGAACCGCGGTCCCTCTGTGGTGTAGGACACTAGAACTTGCTCCTCCTACGGGCTGTGTTTGGTACCCATCACCCAACTTTGGTATTCCTCCCGCTCCCTTCCCTTCTTCTCAGCTCCAATTCATTACCATTCGACGTTGAGTTCGACTTCCTTTAAACCTCCACATATAAGAAAGAACATGTCTTTCTGTGTCTGGCTTATTTCCGTAACGTAGTGTCTTCCAGTTCCATCTATGTCACTGCAAAACAACAAGATTCCCTTCTTCTTCCTGGCTGAATAATATTCCACCGAGTCCATACACCACTGTTCTTTCTTCTCGCACTGACGTTAAGCCAGAGCAAACCTGCTCTCTAGAAAAGATCATCCTCTGAGGTGTCTCCAAAAAGAGAAGCAGAGGTCAGCCATGAGAGAACTCCAGGTGTTGAAGCTTTCAGAGGGACCACAGTTCAAACTACCCGGGGACTGGAGATGCAGAAGGGAATTAACAATGAGTACAACACTTACTGCTCAACCAGACACTGAACTGCTTACCTATCACTTTGTCACACAAGGTCTACTTGAAAAGAACGTGACAGGGTACTGGCCCCGCAATGCTAGCTTCGGATAACAATCTGAGAAGGGCGAGGAAAGGAAAAGTCAGAAATAACGGAGTGCATTAGGTTACACTGAAGGTCAAATAACAAGTTTGAATTGTCTCAGCACTGATGCTGGGCTTCACAGTAAAATATTCTGTACAGTTTTTAATTTTTGGATGTTATACTGTCATCTCCTCCTTCCCTCTCTCCCTCTCTCTCCCTCTCTCTCTCTCTCTCTCTCTCTCTCTCTCTCTCTCATTCTTTCTTCCTTCCTCTCCTCTCTTCTCTTTCCCAATCTTTCCCCCCTCCCTCTCTGTCCTTTTTCCTCTCTCTCTCCCTTCCCTCCTTCTTGCTGCTCTTTCTCCCTTTCTTCATAAGCTTCGTAGCCAGAGAAGTAAGTCATGGCAAAGGAGAACCAACATTCTTGTCCTGTCACCCTTGCTTCTTACCACCACAGCTTTTGGGAAGAAAAGGAGAACTGAAAACTTCCAGATAAAATTATTTTCTGCCATTATCCTTAAAGATGGCCCCAGATCACATAACTCCTTTCGCTCGCTGGTTGGTTTTAGAAGCTGTCTTGCCTTTCTTTTTTTCTATTCTTGTTTTCAGGGCAATTTGCAATATATGCACAGTTCTGGATTTTATTTTAAGTAATTCGTAGTTGACTATTGCTTATTTGTGCAATTGGTATAATTAAATCTAATTGCATAATTGGCGAAAGACTGAGTAATCACATAATTAGAATGTATAATAATAACTCTTGAAATCCCATTGTTATGACGTGCGATGATACAATTATGATGTGAAACAGTATAGTAACATTCACAGGGTCCTTTGTACAGGATGAAACCTCTCATCCCGCCGCCTACGTGCATCTCTGCAAAAGCCAGAGTCCGGGACAGCAGCCCTCTCAGCACCAAGACATGGTCTTCCTATTCCTCTGGTCACCAGTCTAAGCCTAGATGCTCACGCTGATCAGAACAGGGCTTCTGCGTCTCCAAGAGCCAAATCACCCAACCATCATGCCAAAGGCGCGAGGACTGACCTGACTTTCTGAAGCTCACATCCCTGCCTGTCCCTTTCTTGGTCCTGCAACCAGGACCAAGAAACAGAGGAAGGAAATGTTGTGTGATCACACATACAGTCACAAGTGGCCCCAGCAAGATGACTGGGGACACAGCTCCGCAGTCGTCTTCCCTGCTCTTCCCCATGCCTGTCATCTTTCTACCTGCTGAGACACAGGCAGACCCGGCCACACAGAGGCTGGCCTCCTCTTCCTAACAGAGGTCCTCTGTTCTGCTCCACCCCAGTCCTGGGCGGCAGCAAGTTCCTGGGTAAAACCACACAAGCCAAAGGGCTGGTTTCAGTTTCAATGCACAATCAAACTGCAAACAGACACTCAATACCAACGGGGAAACCACTGTTTTCTCAGATGGGTTTGCTTTCTGATATGGTTTATCTGGATGTCCCTTGCAAAGCCTCATGAGGTCATAGGTGGGGCTTTTTCAGAGACAGCCGGATTTAGGGTGTGTGATGCTGGGATTAAGGGTGTGTGATTTCTACATCAGTCCATTGATCGGTTTGGCACCTGCCCTAAACCCGGTAACCTCAACAGATAAAAGGGGCAGAAAGATTCTGCTACAGTCCCTTGCATTTGCTGTCTTCTACCTGCCATGAACCTTTTCTCCTCTATGATACGAACAGTTTCTCCTCCATGATACCCCTCTGCCATGCCACCTTGCCATGGAACTAGCCAACTATGAACTGAAACCTCTACAAACTGTGAGCTAGATAACTCTTTTCTCCTTTAGCTTATGGGTATTGGATGTTTTGACTCAGCAAGGACAAATTAGCCAAGATGCTTTCCAGTTTTCCAAGGCCACTGCTTTGCTTCATCTTCTCTTCTTGTATTGGTTTTCTGTTACTATAATGAAATACCAAAGGCTGGAGACTTTTTACCTACTCTGAAGTTCTGGAGGCTCAGGGGTATGGCGCTAACAGCTTTTCTCTGGAGCATGAAATCACTACAGCGGGAACACATGCTAGAAGGCGAGGTCACAGGAAGCCAGAGCACGGGACAGGGCCGGTCTTCCCACTTTCCACTACCCCCATCATCTTAAAGCTCCACCATCTCTCAAAATCACCAACACTGAGGAACACCCGGGACAAACTATATCCAAGCCATATCCAAACCATAACACTTCCCAAACCTCCTGTGCCCCTTTCGTACCCCCATCACATTCCTCGGCTCAAAATGTCAATGAAAGTCATAACAAAAGAAAGAATTGAGACCAAGTTTCATTCTTTTTCCTGAAAGCAGCCCTCCCAGCCCGCACGCCCAGGCACCCAGCACCTGCTTTCCACCTGCTCGTTCAGTGAAGGGTGGCCTCTAAAAAGATGCCAAGCCCTCTGGGGTGCTCTTTCAGCTCTAGCAACCTCTCCCTTACTACGGCAGATCTACTGTCAGTACATGAGCTGGCCTAACAATTCCACAGCCAGCCCCATTTCCAAACACTGTCCCCGGGTCCACACCTCCACCCGGCTCACGCTGGCCCCTTCCTACTGCCCTTTCTGACAGTGTTTGGAGGTTGGCTCCTTTTTGCCTAAAGCACTCTCTTTCCCAGGCTCCTGCCACCCCACTGTCCTCGGTTATATCCTGTCTCCCACCTGGGTTTCTCCTGCTTTATCCAGTCTCCAAATGTGGGGAAATGTGGCTTTCATCCTTTGTAACTCTCTCTCCTCCATCTACACTTTCTTCCAAATGATCCCACCTACTCACAGGAAGAGTAGCGCCTTTATAATTCGCAAATGTAATGCAATCTTCTCCTCTGGACTCCAGACTCACGAAGCATTATTCATAATACATAGATTGGAATCAAACTAAATGTCTGCCATCTGATGAATAGATAAACAACACGGTATATCCACAGAATAGACTATTATTTGGCTGTAAAATGAAGCACTGATACATGCTATAACATGGATGAAACTTGAAAGCATTACGCTGAGTGAAAGAAGAGATGTCACAAAAGACCATATATTATAAGATTTATGTGAAACATGCAAAATAAATTAGAGACAGGAAGTAAATTAATAGTTGTCCAGGGCTGGGGATATTGGTGGGTAGGGAGTGGTTAAGGAGTTCAATGGATACAGATTTTCTTTTGGAAATGTTAAAGATGTTATGGAATTAGATTGTGGTGATGGTTGTACAAATCTGAATATATTTGAAAATGTCAACCCAGTTTCAATGGGTGAATTGTACGATATATGAAATATATCACAACAAACTATGAAGAAGGAGGAGGAGGAGAAAGGGAGAGGGGAAGAGGAAGAGAAGAAGGAAGAGGAAAAAGAGGGTAATTAAGGAGAGGAGGATGGGGAAGGAGAACATGGAGGAAAACTAGGAAAAAGAGGAAGGGAGGAGGAAGCAAAGACAAGAGAACAGCTGTTGCTGAAGGTTCCTGCCTACTGGATGAGGTTACAGGGCCCCTCGCTGGCTTTCAGCAGTCAAATTTACAACCGGAATGCGACATGGCTGAAGCAGACGGAGGAAAGAAAGATCACTGGGGAAGCAGGAGATAAAGATCAGAGTCCAGAATCAAAGACCGATGCAAGCCATCCTCAGAAACACTCTACAACCCTCTAAAAGAGCTACAATTTCTGAAGTTT
The DNA here is from genome assembly GCA_004025085.1 of Thryonomys swinderianus. Classification (NCBI taxonomy): domain Eukaryota; kingdom Metazoa; phylum Chordata; class Mammalia; order Rodentia; family Thryonomyidae; genus Thryonomys; species Thryonomys swinderianus. The sequence goes on along the minus strand of PVIC010014354.1, from coordinate 17,386 downwards.
ACAGCTGTGAAAATGGAACAGTTTCCTGCTGGGAAGTTCAAGCATAATGTCATACAACTGAGTCTAAAACAATACCTGTCTTTCGTCACCCACACCCCATGAGACAGCTTCAGGTCAAGTGTTTTGAGCTGCATAAAGAATCATACACATGCAATATATAACTACTCACCATAAAAAATGTAAATGTTCAACTTCTGCAATCTAAATTGCCTTCAATCAAAAGACGGGCTACTATATTATGAATCACTAAGAAGGAAAAAATGCCAAACATATAAGAAACAACCAATTGGAAAAGTTCTATCTATCTATCTATCAACTACCTATCTATCTACCAAGACAAGGTCTCATCATATTTTTCAGTTTGGCCTCAAATTCCTGGACTCATGTGGTCCTCCTGCCTCAGGCTCCTACACAGCTAAAAGTACAAGTATGTGCTATGTCTGCTTCTGAAATAATTTTTATTTTATTAAGAATACTCTTGGGCCGGAGGGTTAGCTCAGTGGTTCTGGCGCCTGCCTCACAAGCGCAAGGTCCTGAGTTTGATCCCCGGAAACCACATACAATGCTGGGCATGGAGACTCACACCCACCAACAATCAACACCGCATACCACAATGCCGGACGTGGTGGCTCACACCTATAATCCCAGCACTCGGGAGGCAGAGACAGGAGGATTGCTGAGTTCGCGGCGGCTTGCCTGGGCACCATAGTGAGCTCAGGGCCAGCCTGAACTACAAAGCAAGACTCTGTCTCAAAAGCAAAAAAGAAAGAATACTCTTGACCACCTTTGATATATGGGTTATATAGATATAGATATATCTCTCTCTCAATGTGTAGGAATATCTTGACACTACATAAATCCTTGACAACTTTGGCTATCTATCCCATTTATAATAATCATTTCCATTGTACTTTATGCTCTGGAAGAGGAGGAAGAAATATGAGCTCTTGAATAAAATCCAAGGATAACCACTAGAGGAGAAAGGCAGGGGTACTTGGAGAAGCAGACAATGTCCTTTGGGTCCCAAAAAATTCTACTGACAGTGAAGGGGATAGTAGAATTGAAGAGCTCAGCAGCCCATTCCCATGTGACCCCTGTGGCCTTCTTTTAAGTATGAAGTCTCTAGCTCTTCAGTCATCTTCTAGAGTCAAAGAGTCTAAAATAACCACCCACACAGCTTTTAAAAATCAGAAACATTATAAACACACACACACACACACACAAACTCTAACATTCTGAACTACATGAACAACAGGAAGATCTGAAAGACTTGCTCCACGTTCTCCCTGGGGATCCACTTGGAAGAGCTGAGCATGCGCCACCTGGAGATGAGGCTCCACCTCAGTGTACTACACCTTGCCTGGCTCCTACGGGGACTTTCATTTTGACCCCAGAAAATGGGCCTTCAGTGTCGAAGCCCCACCACCAAGGGTTCAACCTACTGTGCCAAGAGTTCCCTCAAATTCCCTGTCTCCAGAAGGTCCTCTCTCCGATGCAGGTCATACTTCTGTATATATGAAATGGGTGCTTTCTCTCTCTCTCTTTTTTTTTCCATAAAAACTTCTTTTTGTTTTAGAGTCATCCCAAATTCTTCCAGATCAATTGCTCTAAATGTGTTCTCCCGGTTCTCTCCATCCAGTAACAATCAAGATGCAGGATCACACTTTCCCTGACACCCACTTGGGGCCCTGTCTCAGAACTTTCCTTCCCAGACCCGTGTAACACACTCATTTCCCCTTCTGGACCACAGACCCTAACAAGAAGCATTCGTTTGTTCTCAGCGTTCCATCAACACAATATGATCTTCTGGTCATTTCTCTAAGATGCTTAACACATTAATTTCTTTTGAGCACTGTTATCAGTGAGGTGACAACAGAAACATAATAACAATGGGCGGAGGGGCTTGGTCACTGCATACCAGTGAAGGACAGTTGATGGCGGTGGGCAATCCATACCTGAGTGTCTTGGGTTCCCAGAGCTGTGCTATCTATACCGTGAGCTCCATCCTGGCCGCTTCCATCAATGCCAGGGAGCAGGGGGTCACAGGAGATCAAGCAAGATCAGCTTGTTCTCCCTGGTGTCAGTGGTACCTGGCCTTCTTGGCGGTGTCGCTGAAGACTGGCCAGAAGGGTCCAGGAAGAAGGAATTGTCTTCCTCAAGGCTGGTCAGGGAAGAATGCCTCTTTGTTTTATTTCTGAAATGTCCAGAGACTAAACAGGACACTTTTAGCAGTGAACATAAGGAAATGAAGGAAACCTGGGTCTTTTAGTGCATCTAACAGGGGGAGCACTAACTGTGATCTTAGGTCTTTTCTAGACTCACAGAGTAGGATGCTGTGTCACTGTCACCTCTCTCATTCCTGATGGATTAGGAAGCACTGAAATCTATTTATCCCCAAGCCCTTAGATCTGATTGTTCTTATTAGTCAACCGTACCCATTTCCGATAAAAAGGGCTCAAGACATAAATGACACTCAAACTCATGAAGCCACCTGTTTTCTCTGGGGCTCTGAGAAGTCACCTATGATTGGTGCCACGTCAAGCCCTAGGAGATCCTACCAACAATGGCCCTGTGGATCCTCATGCAGCATGGACCAGTGGAAGGTCTCTACATCGGGATGAGTCACTGGATTCACCAAAAGGAACAACAAATAGATTAACACGGCAATTAATTTTAACCTAAAAATAAAGTCCTTGTGAATGGTGCTTCAGCCAAGTCTGGAGGGTCTGAGCCACCTTAGTTCTCACAATGCAAACAGCTCTCGCTGCTTGCCAGATAGTTCCTTATGTCCTCCATATTGTCTCCTTTTGCCCTTTCCATCTTCTTTTCTCCTCATCCCCCCAAGGGTCTTTCTATGGGAGGAGCCAAAAGAAAAGGACCTTCCATGGATCCACTCCTTTTCTTTAAAAATTCTAATGAATCTTACTAAGATTAGCCTCGCCTATAATCCAGGGACACTGCTGAGTCTAAATACTCAGGTGCGGGTCTGTCATGATACACAAAATTGTGCGATGGGTGTGAATCCCATCTCCGTGTCCACCCACAGGGATGCAATTTCCATCAAACTGCCAAGAAGTTCCTTGCCCACCCCCCCCCCCAAAGAGCAGTGAGCATTAAAAGACCAACCCACGCCTACCTAAGCATACCTCAAAGGAGCATCTATGAGGCAGAGTGGGAAAGCTTGGGCTGTGGAGCTGGACAGAACCAGCCTTGTCCTTTATAGGCTCTGGGAATTTAGGCAAGTGCCTGCACTGCTGGGAGCCATAGTCTTGCTGAAGGTATGATGAACATGACTACTTTCTCATAGGATCATTGAGTAATTACAGACAGCAACATCAGAAAACATAGCGCATTCAATACCAAAATAACAAAATGAAAATCCTCTTGGCCGGAGAGAGGAAAAGGCAAATCTGGACTTTGGAGCAGTGAAGCTCCTCTCCTGTCTTTGTTAAAGATGAAGGTTACTGTTCTACAAAGACAGTCAGATTGGGAAAGCCTCTGGGAAACCCATGAGTATCAGATGGGAAGAACACTTTCTCTAGCATCATCTTCGATGACAATCCTTTCTACAGATCTTCAGTGAGTTCAGCCTCCTTCCCCTTCCCCTTCCCCACCCCCTACTCTCAGCACAATGTAATAAGCAAGATCTAAAAACTTTAATCACAGAAACTGTGAAGCTTTGTCACTGTAAGATACTGAAACAACCTAAGCGAACCTGTACAGCCAAGTGCCAGAGGCCCTACTCCCCGGTTCAAATCTTTCCATTCCAGCATCACACCGGTTCTACCTGGGCCACGTATCTGCTTTGATTAGCATCAGTGGGATGGTTTCCACGCGTCTGGTGACTGGAACTTCCTGGACAACTGAGACAATTCTAGCAAAATCCGGATTGGATGGCTCCTATTTTACCAGCCAGAACGGAGACACCAGACCTCAGCCTTTGTGTTTCCATTTCCAGAGGGAAAATTGTCCCCCTTCCTGGAGGTAAAAAAAAAAAACTTCAGCTCTATTTGCAGAGACAGTAGTTGTCACTAGGCCATTCTCTATGTGCTTGATTTTCCTCTATGGGTGAATTGTGAGGATTGCTGCTGCTGGGTTTACTACACTGCAATGATTATATCACGTCTCTGTGTCCATAAATAATTGTAATTTGGAAGTCATTTATTGCAGTTGTAGTTTTTCTCATTAGGCCACCCTGTGACGCAGAATGGGTTGGCTTTTCAGATCACACTGAACCAGCCACATGCTTGTGTTGGTGTTGCCCCAGTGACCCCGGCCCATCTGTATTTCCATCTTTGAAGTCTTCATTACTCTCCCAGTTGAGAAGCTGTGGATTCCAAAATCAATGTGAAAAGGAGGTGGAGAAGGGTACGAATGTGTGTAGAACCAATCACAAGTGAGAATCTCAGAGCAGTGGTGGCTGTTTAGGGCACTTTCATGCCTGGACATGAAGACATGGGGGCTAGAAACCCTGAAGCCAAGAGGATCAGGGTGAAGGCTCAAGAAGGCACTGCAGGGTGCGGGAAGCTCATGAGGCTGCTGGTTCATTTTCTCAAATAGGAGTGGTTTTGCCCTCTCTTCGCTCTGACTGGCTGTCCTTAGTTCCTTCTTGAGTTTAGGAAATCCCCTACTAACCAAGGACACCTTCTCTAGGCAGCACAGTTTAGACTGTGGACAAAGCAAAGAAGGCGTAAAAATTCTCAGAGGGTTTGGTGAATTTGCAGAACCAAACACTCGTGGGAGCTGGAGACCTGTGAAGAAATTGTGTGGGAATCTTCATGGCCTAGAATATCCATTTGGCGTCAGAGAAGTTCCAGAAGACAGAAGTCTGCCATGCCTCTCTCAGTGTGAGCTGGTGGCCACAGAAGACTGGACTGTTTGCCCTGCTGTGTCTCTGCCATCTGCCTCTGCTGACACTGGGCTCGGTGAGAGAGAGAGAGAAGGTATTCAACCATGAGTTATTCAACCTTACCCTCTGCCTTCCTTTTCTGATCTCATTTTGCCACATTTGTTGTTTATCTGGGATGTTACAGCTCCGTGGACCCAGACACACCTGGGATTCAGCAGACCTAATTAGTCTTAGATGCCTCTGCTTTCAAAGTAGACAGTCAATTATTCCAGTTTCTGCTCTGACCAGCAAGGCATGGCTCTTAGCCCCAGATTGGGAGAGGAGCCACACTCCTTCTGAACAGTTCCTAAAAGGCTTTCAGTCGCACACAACTGATTTTCAATGTGGTGTTTGGAGTGTGGAACTGAGCACGTGGATTTATGCATTTTCTCCTCTTTGCAGGACAGCTCCCAAATCCCGGGGTCCAAATGGAGCACAGGGATGAACTCACCTTTCTGTGAGGGTCATCACAGGACAACAAAAAGGCTGAGTCACCCAGAGGAGTAAGAGAGTCCGGCTGCTTCCCCGCTACACTGATGACCTTGGGAAGACTCAGGACAAGTTCATTTGCCAGCTGTCGCTAGTAGCTTTTCTTTGTGCCCTCCCTAGGTGCTAACTATCTCTCTTCAGCTCATTCCCACTGCAGGGCCAACGTAGTTCATCCATTGCTGAAGCAAGAGTTCCTGAGAATCCGAACATCACCCATTTCCTGCAAGACTCAAGGGGAGCTGTTCAGCTTCTTAAACCCATTTCCCCACCTATAAAATGGGGATGGCAACAGCACTCATCTTGGAGGCTTGTGGTGAGGCTTAGAACAGTTTAACAAGAAAACAAAATGTGCACTGGAATATTCTAGAACACAGCGTTCAACATGCTTCTGTTGCCCTTCTTGTTATCACGGCTGTGGGTTTTCAGGCTCCCTGTGAGACTATGAGCTCCTTGAAGGAAGGAAAATCTCTCTTCCCTTCTGTGACCCTAGCACCCAGCACAGACCACAACTCAAAGGAAGACATGGTGAATGAGTGATGGATGAATAAGTAAAGTAAGTCCATGAGCAACACTGGGAATTTCTACTCTGTTTGACCAGGTGATGATGGTTACCTTAGATAATGTTCCTCCATGGTGTTCTGAGAAAGGGAATAATGTCACTAGATAGGTACCCAGGGTAGACGATGGACAGGAAGGAATGGACCTTGCAGAACTGGCAGAGACTGGCACTTAAATTGACCAAAGGGTGGTCCTGGCACATACTTACCTTCTCAGACTCCATCTGTGCATCTAAACAAATATCAACACTTTGAGAAAGATGTGGTATCATCTAAGGAAAGCTGGCTGGGCCTTTCTCCCACAGAGGAGCCCATGCCACCCCAGAAAAGGCCTGCAGAGGGCAGCAGAACCACCACCTTTCCCCTCAGAACCCATTCAGCAGGTGACACTGCAGCAGGCACCATTGGCCATGCTGTTGATCATGGTGTGAGAGCCACTGGGAAGAGTATGTGACTTCCTTCCTGTGTGGCTCTATGAGGAAGCAAGGACTGGGACTGACAGGCAACAAGGGGCATGGAGCCACGTGCCCACCCGGAGAAGGGGAACAACTCTCTAAAACTGGAAGTGCTGGGCCCCATCCCAACCTCAGCAGTTCTGCAGGACCCTCTGACTGGCCGTGTCTTCCCTGGCCCCTGACAGACTAGCCCATGACGTCACCAGCAACTACTTCCTGATTCTAGATCCAGTGCTATCTTCAGTGCTCTGGGTCCTCGGTTACCAAATGATATGCGACTGTCACTGCAAGAGGCCCTTGGTCTCCCAGACCCTAGGGGGAGGCTGGACCCTGCAGCTAGAAAAGGCAAATTCTAACAGTCCTTTGTGATTTTTGTGGTATTTAATCTTTTTTGAATGCCAAGTAATATTAAAGGAGGACATGCTATTTTTATGATTTTTCAGGCAGAGTCATGGACCAATAACAGGTTGAGAACATTGCCTGGAGGTTCTGGCCCTTGTTATGTGTTCATATCCCGGTTCTATTTATAACCGACATTAGTGACTTGCCTCACTGTGAACAGTTACACAAGAAAACATCAGAATCCAGGACTAAGAGACTCAGACATCCTTTCCTCCTCCCTATTCTCAGATCTCAAGCACTCTGAGCTTTGCTGGTTGCTTTTTAGCAGGAGCTGATAGAAGCTGACCAAATGTACGTCCCAGAAACAAAATCCCTGTCTCTTTTTGCGTCCACCCAAGAGATACCCTATCTGACCCAGCCTAGTTTGAGATCCCAAGCCTTCCACTCCCTCACGCGTCAGACAGCAGGGCAAAACTCCCTGCAGCCACAAACATTTATCAGAGTGATTTGGTGAGGTTCACCACGGAAAGCAATTTCTTACTGGCAAAATCATTTATCATGGACAGTCTGTCGAAAGCAATCTCATTTCAAACCCTTCCGGGGAGGAGAAGGACTGACAACTGGCACTAAGTAATCTACAACATGGCCGCTGGGAGCCATTTATCTTGCCCAGCCCAGCCCAGGTATAGATGCATTTGTCAAAGAAGAGGAGTAAGTCATAACTATTTGGAGGGACAACTGCTAAACAGGAAGAGATGCCAGCAACCACCGAACACTCCTAGGTACAGAATGAAGACTGTTCATGGTCTCCATTTCCTCATAGCCCAAGTCCCTCTCTTATTATAAAATGCCCTCTTTCTGTATTTCTAGTTCATCCTAAAAGCCAGAAGTCTCTTTCTTGGGGAGTAATTAAGGAGAAGCTTATTGCTTTTTTCTATAATTCAGCTTCTCCTTTGCCTGGGGTGTTATTGCCTTTGCCTGACCATAGCACATAGTTTTTGGCATAGTAGATAATGATTCTGTGTATGTTGCTTCCACTGACGTCAACAGTGAGAATATCAAACAATTTGAGATCCACAGAGAAAAGTAGAAGGGAGACCATTTTCTCCATTAAGCTTTCAGCTTTTTTCCAAAACAATTACTAGTTACAAATAGGAAAAAATGATTGATCCCTTTCCTTAGTGAAAGTCTGATGAAATGTAGGTTCTGAACTGGAGATTGGGAGAGCCCCAGAAGATGTTTGCAGATTTCAGTGTTCCATCAATTTAAAGTTTCAGGTTCAGCCAGAGACATGGAAGGTGGTATCAGATGTAAATTATGTCACAAATGTTATATTTCCTGGGGACCCAATTAAAACATCATCAGTTTACCCATAGCAACTCACACTGTCCTCTGGAAGACTTACATCATGCATATTTGTATTTCGTTATTATAGCAATCTCAATTCAGAAATAAATCACCAGATTGGGTGATTTTTTTAGGATGTGATATTTTAGGATGAAACTATCCTCAAACTATTTCTGTTTTGTTATTTTCATTATTGGGTACCTGAAATCCTGATTTTTCAAACATTATTACCTGATTTTTTTCCCAAGCCAAATGCAAGGATTAAAACTAAAGATTTAGGTGCAAATTACACTTCTGTCACAATCTAGCTGTCACCTTAAGCAAACTATGTTCAGTCTTCTGTTGCTTTGATTTCCCACCAGAAAAATGGGGACAGCAGTAGTATTTATTTTCTGGAGTGTTATGAAGATTAAATGGGATTATATTTACAAAAGGATTGCAGCAAGTAGCAACCACAAAGAAAGCATTTACTTAAAACTATATGGAAAACTCTGTCAGAGATAAATTAGGGGCATGTTATTTTTGTCAGTTGGAATTTCTGGCAGACCTATTGAGTGCTTGGAAAAATAACAGTTTGGAAAAATGGGATTTGTAGGGAGAGAACTTCCTGCATGAACACTTGGAGAAGCCCCTTATGAGAAGGCAAAATCCCTAGGGCAAACTCTAAAACCAACGGAGCCTCTGTGCTGCTAAAAAGACTGGTGGAGCCTCCAGAACATCTCTATTATAGTTTTCTTTCTCCTCCTAATCTCCTTTCCCACACAATCCCCAGATATGCTAAATAAATATTTAATAAGTATGAAAATACTATCAATGTATACGTAAGCAAAGCTATTGGCCTGCCCGGGCATCTTCTTGATCTGTCCCAACCTGAGTGAACTGGTCTAAAAATGTTCACTACATTTCTCATTCTATCCCATTGTCCAATGATCTTCAGGCATCAGAAACTCTGCCTTGGGCTACCTACAGCACCATGGCACCCCCCTCTTACAAAATGCCACCTCTTCTCCACCACGAGTAGTTGGCTAGTTAGGAGGCAGAGTCTAACTGGATGAGGCTGGTCAATGGCAGAGTAGCCTTGAAGGGTACACTTTATCCTTGGCCCCTTTCTTCTCTGGTTCTTTCTCTCTCACTGTCTCCTACCCACCAGGAGGTGAGTAGCTTTCCTCTGCCACTATAATGTTTCTATTTCACCACAGACCTAAAGGCAGTGGAGTAGGGCCCTCTGAAACCAGGAGCTGAAATAAATCTTTGGTCCTTCAAAGTACTTCTCAGGTATTTTGCCATTTCAGTGGAGAGTCAGCTAACATATAATCAAAGGTGGTTCATCCATCTAGGAATGACAAAACCAATGTCATTTAGCTTGGTTTATTTTCCTGACTTGTCATCCAGATCCATTCCCTCACCTCCGTTCACTGGTCAAGAGCATAAACATATTAAAATGTGAGTATTAATTGAGCATGATTTGGCAGGGAAACCCACTGCAAAGAACGCATTATATGATAACAATCTGACACCCAAAGTGATACGAATTTAAAAGCAGATTGTTTAAAAACTTATCTCCTCTTCTCTATTGGTGTCCATAATTACAGAGGAAGAGCACTTATTTAAAGAGCGCTAAGTGTGGAAGAGAGATTTCACATTGTATCCTCTGCAGATGAGGAAAATGAGTCCATAAGTCTGACTGCCCTGGTATTTCCAGAAGTTTGGCTGGCACAGGTAGGGTCAGAAATCAACCCTCTATCAGTTTAATAGAGTTGGTATTCATGCTCCCAGTAGAACATTAAAGAAAGGAGATGAGCCTCATGGCATCTGGGGAAATAAATCTTCAAGCATAAGACAAGTGCTCAACTCCCACTCCTTTGACTCAAGAGATGGGTTCCTGGGAAGGCCGTCTCCACACCAGTCCAGGGAAGAGGCCACCTACGTCTGTGTGATTAGGATTCAGCATCCTGGGACACCTTGACTCCACTCAGTGAAGAGCTTTCTGTCTTCAGGGAGAATGCATTTGATTTGCTTTGACTTGAAGTGCAAAGATAACCTTAATTAACAATCTGATTCCTTTTTAAATTTCCAGTTCTCATTTTTTACTGAAGCTAGGCTATCTCTAGAGAAAGACTTTGAGTTCCTCGGGTTTCAATATCCCTGGCCTGACATGTTACTGAGCCCAGGGTTTCCTAGGGACCAAAATATGGAGAAGCCATGACTATCTTAATCACTACTTTGCTGACATTCTCAAAGTGCTGAAACACCGAGGGCCCTGACATGACATATTCCTCTCCTTTACCATTTATGTATGTGACTGGGATAAAATTATTCTTGATGGACATGTTTAATATACAGAAGCTCTTGAAGTGATTCTTTTCTACTTGCTCTAATCAATGAATAGCTTCAGCTGAACAAATTGAACATCTGTGTGGAAAAATCACAAGGCTAGGGGCTCATTCTCTCTCTGTCCATCTCTCTGCCTCTCTCTGTCTCTCTCTGTCTCTCTCTCTCTGAGACAGGGTCTCACTTTGTAGTTCAGCCTGGCCCTGAGCTTGCTATGTAGCCCAGGCAGGCCTCAAACTCAGCAATCCTCCTGCCTCTGCATCCCTAGTGCTGAGATTACAGGATTACAGGCATGAGCCACCACGCCGGCACTATGGTGTGTGGTACTGAGTGCTGGTGGGCATGAGTCACCACATCCACTATTGTTGTATGTGGTTACCGGGGATCGAACCAGGGACCTTGAGCTTGCTAGGCAGGTGCTGGAACCACTGAGCTAAACCACCGGCCCACAAAGTTTTTTTATTGTGATGAGGTCGAATTTATCTATTCTCTTCTGTTGCTTATGCTTTTGGAATCTTATTCAAGAATTCATTTCCAAATCCAATGTCAGAAAGCTTAATCATCTTATACTTTCTCCTAAAAGCTTAAAAATTTTGTTTTTAAAGTTAGATCTTTGACCCACTTTGAATTAATTTTGTATGGGGTGTGAAATAAGGGTTCAATTTCATTCTTTGCATGTACCTAAGCCAGGTGCACAAGCATTATTTTTTTTAAAAGACTATTCTTTCCTTAGTAAACAATCTTGGCACCCTTATCAAAAATTATTCAACTCGGGCCGGGGATTTAGCTCAAGTGGTACCGCACCTACCTTGGAAGCATAAGGGCTTGAGTTCAATCCCCGGTACAACCAAAAAAAAAAAAAAAAAAAAAAAAAAAAAAAAAAAAAAAAAAAAAAAAAAAAAAAAAAAAAAAAAAAAAAAAAATATATATATATATATATATATATATATATATATATATATATTCAACTCTAAATGCATGAGTTTGTTTCTGGACTATTGCTTCTAATCCATCCTTGTGTAGATCCAGAAGCAGAAATCACTTTATTCATGTCTCTCAAGTCACAGCTCACACCCCAGCATAAGCCTCTCTCCATTCTAAGAATCTGCAAAATGGATCCACAGCCTCCCAGGAAATCCTTAGTCAGTATTTAGGGAGTCCATTGACCAAGAAAAGAAAAAGCACATTTTAATTTTTTATTAACCCTCAATTTAAAAGTGTTATTTCCTTTAATTATAAGTCTAGACCCAAAATAATACTATTAATGATGCCTGTAACTTTGCTAGTAGTAGAGATTCCAGATATATACATATGATTATAATTATTGCAGATCTCTCAAAATACATTAATGGTATTTCATTTTATGGTAGCATGTGAAAACTGTTGCTAGGTATTATACTTGATCTTAGCCAAAAGGCCGAGAAGCAATGTTGTTGCTAGGTATTAATACCAATATTTTAACCAAGAAACAATCATACTGTATCATAAATTAGCTTTTTAAATCCTAATAACTGTATTTTAATATAAGTGACTTTTAGAATCCCACTTTTTTTTTTTTTTTTTTTTGAGGCAGGGTCTCGCTTTGTAGTTCAGGCTGGCTCTGAGCTCACTATGTAGCTTAGGCAAGCTTTGAACTCAGCAGTCCTCCTGTCTCTGCCTCCCAAGTGCTGGAATTACAGGCGTGAGCCACCACACCCAGCATTGTATGTGGTTTCCGGGGATCGAACTCAGGACCTTGCGCTTGCAAGGCAGGCGCCGGAACCACTGAGCTAACCCTCCGGCCCTAGAATCCCACTTTTTATGTTACACATTTATAAACAATATTTTGAGAAAGGGGTTTATAGACTTCCTTAAACCTTTAGAGAAGTACTGGACACAAAAACATGAGGATCCTCTTCTTTCCCCATTACTAGTTTTTGTTTTTCAGCACTTAACAGCAACTGAAATTATCTTATTCATTTATTTGTAAATTTGTTTATTGCTCTTCTCTGATACTAGAGTGTAACATTTGAAAATAGTACTAGGCACATAATGAGCATTCACTAATATTGAGTTAATTACTGAATCATCAGAAATTTTCTAAGGAAGGGCTAAGTCATCAACTTAAAATGAAGACTACAATACCAAACTAGTGGTGTGTAATTTATACTGATAATAATTTCATGTTTGTATTATGATACGGATCAAGGTCAGGATTAATGGACACCAGTGTGCCCTATGTCCTAAGCTAAGTGCAATGCGTCATGCACTATTCCCACTCCTGAGGGGCCGAATTTATTACCCACAATTACTGTTGAGAAAACTAAACTGCAGAAAAGTTAATTTCTTATCGAGGTCACACAGCTGGTAAGTGAAAGTCAGGATTTATAGCCAGTCTACCTACCTGCCCACAGAGTGTCAGTTTTTAACTCCAATAAAATACTTTTGGTGGGAGGAGATTTCAAAGATAGGAAGAATTTTCTTATTGTTCGATTGAGCAAGTTAAGATCCTGTGAAGTTAAGGGATGTGCCCCGAAACACGGAGTTCAGTAGACAATTCCAATAAAATGTTCTTCCTGCTCTCCTGTTTATGGGCCACAGCAGAACTGGGTGCCAGCTTATCCTCCTCTGTGAGGATAAATCTCAGAAAAGGTTGACTTTGCAAACACAATTAATACTCATAGGCATTGGCTGGAACCTATTCTTTTCTTTTCTGGGGTCCAGCTTGCTTCTCTAAATATCAGGACTCAGCCTCATTCAGGGCATTAAGCACTTCATTAAGCTGAAATTCAAGTTAATTTGATTGCACAATTGTAATGGTCCCTGGCTGGAGATCATCTCATTTGTCAGGTTGAGAGGGGCAGCGTGGCCCAAGGATATGCCACATCTACTCCTTATCCCCTCCTGGAGCTCTGACCGTCGTCTGGCTTTGACCTCCGCTAGTCTTGGAGTAGAGAAGTTAAACTGGAGCAGGGACACAGATGTGCCCCTCACTAGGTTTCTGCAAAAGAAAACAGACCAAAAGCTCCATTATGTCTCCTCCTGCAGGCTCAGCTGGCAGAGCTCAGGCTGGGTCTGCTCAGGGACCTGTGGGCGGATACACCAGCACTCCCCTTGTGAAGAAAACCTGCAAGACTCAAGCGCACGCAGCACCATTTCTCCCTCCTCCGCAGCCCACGCAAGTCGTCAAGGACCTGCTCCAGGTCTGCCTCCAGCCGGCCCAGTCCCATCCCTGACTTTCACAGAGATGCCACCTGTGTCCAGCGGAGCTCTGCCCTCTGCCCTGGACTTTCAGAAGGCAATCTCTAACGCCTTGGGACATCCCACCTGATCGAGGTATCCTTGCTCGGCACTGTTGGCCAGCCAGATGGCCACCTGGGGATTTCAAGAGGGGACTGGCCACCCCAGAGAGTCTCTCAGTGGGACTTGAGGTTTTCACCACATCATTTAGAGCTGTGCGATGTCTGTCGTGCTCCAGAGGGGTGGGGACCAAGTCAGACCACAGGGCACCCCCGGCTCCACGTGAGGAAGTCAGCGAATACCCTGAACGCTATGGCTCAGGCAAACTCCCCTGATGGGCAGTCTCCCCGCAGAGTCAATGCGGAAGTCACTGGAAAAGTAACACTGTCCCCAAGCGCACGGGGAGGTGACGGTGGCAGCTCCATGTCCGGAACGTTGTTCACGCTCCCTGTGTGCCTCCCCTCTAGGCAGATTTGAACCTGGATCCTTCCCTGCAATAAATCCCAGAGAACAGTTGCTTCTGTGGGTCCTGCCCACACTATCTCCCACCTTGGTTGTCCAATTTTTTTTTTCCAATACCGGAGATCGAATTCGGGCCCTTGTGCGTCCAAGGTTGGCGCGGTACCACTTGAGCTAAAGCCCCAGGCCCCTGGGTGTCCACCTGCACCCATTGTCTTGGGACCCGACGTTGGCCTGCTTCCTCCCACCCCAGAAGGCTCCCTCCATGACTGCGGGTGGCTCTCACAGGACACTCTCAGGGACTCAAAATACCTTCTACCCAATCTCAGAGTCAGAATATATTTCAGCTGCGCACGGTGGAAATGTCTGTAATCCCAGCACTCAGGAGGCTGAGGCAGGAGGATTCTATTAAATTCAAGGCCAGCCTACACTACATAGCAAAACTGTCTCAAAAAAAAATATATATATATATATATATTCCTCATCACAAACCAGTCTGCACATACCTTGCACAGCACATATGCTCTATGAGTTTAGATTTTCCACTTCTAGAAGTACAGTCTTATCCACTGCCCTAATAACTAACCCCAACTTGGCATCCTTCCGGCGGATTTTCATCTGACAGCAGGGCGTCCCAGCTGATCTCTCTGCCCCTTGAAGGAGAAGGTGCTGCCAATTAATATGAACATGCAATTTGGTCCCAGCAGGATAGGAAGCGGGGGGGGGGGGGGGGTGGCAAGTGTTTTCCCATCAGTCAGCGCTCTTTTGAAGCAAAGCGCCTTGACCTTCCTCCCCAGCGCAGCATTCTCAGGTCTGTCTGTCATGGCTCCCCTCACACATCTCGGGGGACCCTCCTTCTTCCAGAACACTGGTCACCCCGCCTGCTTTCTCACTGCCTCATCTTCCCACACCAATTAAACTGACACAGTTGGCTGGCTGGGAGACAGGTGAGGGCTGGAAGGAATCTGAAGGAAGCGGGGAGTTCGGGGCCTCTAATGCCCAACTGCTCATCTATTTTCTGTCGACTAGGATGAAGACTGGTGGATGAACAGGCAGGGACCCCAGTGACTCCCCATGCTCGCCCCTCATGCCTCAAAGTGGGTGGGGAGATCCCGCAGGTGGAGAAGGGCCAGCTGTCTCCATCTCTTTGGGCACCAAACAGTGGTGCCGGGGGCTGGGTGCAGTGGCTTAGTGCTGGGTGGAGGGGCCAACGGGGCAACGGAGGAACTTCCTCCAGGAACAGAGGCTAACTCTGAATGCACAAGAAAAGCAGAAAACAAAGCGCTTTGAGCTCTACAAAGCAGATGCCACCTCATCTAGTCTGGTTTCCACAGACCAACACTGAGGGCCTTAGCAAGCGAAACTTTCTGTAGCTCTCACGCAGTTTCCAAAGGGGATGCTCAGCCCCCAGCAGACATGGTAATCCACACGCCCTGCCTCGTGTCACTTCACCGGCTGTCGCTGCCAACTCTTACTGACGCACGCTTCCTCTGGGCACAGGCACTCGGTGCGCGCATGCGCGTGCGCACAGCCACCAGACGCACCCTCCCCAGCAGGTCCCCAGGCTCCTCACGTGCCTGCTAACAGATTGTGCTCTGAGGCACTGACAGCCAGCGTGGCCACCTGGAGCACATCTCAATTATTAATGCTGCTCCTTCCAGGCCTTGCCTTATTACTCCTGTTCATGCTGCGATGCAGAGGCCACGGTCCTGACGCACTCCTTGCTCACTTCTCCCTGCTGCTGGAGGAAGAGCATGTGCCAGGTGGAGCCATCTAATCGCACTCACGTTCTTTTCTCCTTTCTCTACTACATCCCATCTCTGCAGTTCCCTCCGGGACATCAAGATCAAGTTTATCTCAAACCAGCCCGCGGGTCATTATCTGATGAGGAGAGAGCAGCGGGCGTAGGAAAACGGTGGCTTCTAAAAGCACACAGGCCGCGTTCTTCAGGGGCGTGAGGAGGAGCATGGGCAAAGCATGTCCTCGTCAGGGAGGATGTTGGTTCCAACACTGAAGGCCCTGCTGCCCTCACTGCGCTCCCTTCCTACGAGCATCCTCGTGGGGAAAGTTGGCCTGACTCTTCTCCAGGCAGAAAGCAGGCTGAAGAGGCAGCTGTACTAGAATTGGGGTTGACATAATTTGGCCATCTTTTCCCTAGTTCTGAAAATATCTGAGCCGTAGGCTCCACGTTCAAACAGAGCCTAATGCTACCCTAGTGGATCTGCCAAGTTTCCATACAGAAAGTAAAAAGGTCAGGGACGGAGTTTTAGCCCAGACTCGGGACTGTATCTGGGGAGAAAGGCACAGACAAGGTCTAACTTTGTTTCTGAAGGGATCACAGTGTAAGAATTTATCGGTAATGTTAAAAACGGTACCCGGTAAATTGTGAACTTTAGGGTTGATAGAAGCGGCAGCCAGGATTCATCTGCGTTAACCCACACTGTCCATCTACACAAGCTAAAAACTAAGTTTTATATAATGTATCTATTCAACAATTAAGACAGAAGGTGGTCTTTGACAGTTAGCAGCCTCTACACACAGTATCATCAACTCTGTTTGGCCAAGGGGCACACTGGCAGAACTGACAAACTCGAGACTATTCTCTTACAAAGAACTCGACAACTTGAGGGGGATACATTTGCTTCCATTTATGTCCTGGAAAATACACCCTTGTGACTTAGCAACCATGTTTAAAAAGCTCTGGGAGTTCTTAAACAAACAGAGTGTATGTTTATGAGGTTCTCGCAGTGTTATTTTGAGAGATGACGTAGAGCCGTGACATGCAGCTTCGGGGCTTTACAGTAAGTTGGGGTTGATTTATTGCTGTGACATACAGTATCGGAGAAAAGTGGGAATTTAACTAAGGAGGGTTTGAAAATGTGTTGGATGGAAACAACCCCGAACACTGAGAGAACGAGAGAAGTCCCACCCCGTAGGGGCTGGGGTGCCCTTTATGGGAGTTGGCACAGGAAGACTTAAGAACATTTGCTGGTTCTCAGAGAGCAGGGCTAATTAAAGATGGGGAGGAGGGAGGGAGAGAAAGAGGGAGGGAAGGGCAGGGAGGAAGGGTAGGGGAGAGATCAGAGTAGGGCTTAAAAACAGTGGATAAAGAAGATGTGGTTTTTTTACAAAATGGAGTATTACTCTGCCATAAAGAATGACAAGATCGATCCATTTAGGTGCAAATGGAGACATCTGGAGGATATACTAATAAGTGAAATCAATAGATCACAGATAGACAATTTCCGGATCTTCTCTCTGGCATGAACACCTGTAGATGCAAATGAGTTCTAGAAAGT
>PVIC010014353.1:0-36731 GCA_004025085.1 Thryonomys swinderianus | reverse complement strand
GTGACTCCCTCACCTAGATTTTCTCTTACCATCAGCCCTATAATGCCAACAGCAGTGTGATTTTCCAAGAGAAGCCAGAACTACAGGTTCTAGGTAAAATTTTAAAATATTGGCTCAATGAGCATTTTAGCACCAGGCCAGTCAAAGAGAGCAGGTACAGGGGCCAACTGTGCCCACATGCCCTTCAGTGACCCCTAAGCTGGGTCTGTCTCACGTGCACTTGAGCCTCTGACCTCTGGGGCTGAGATCCCATCTCGATTCTCCACTCAGCTGCTGTGCGCCCTTGAGCATGTTGCTTAACCTCTCTGTGCCTCAGTTTCTTCCCTTGGGAAATGGAAACCCTGGGAAATTCCCAGAATCACTGCATGGATTAGATTTGATAACAGGGCCCAGGACCCTCCCTGGTGTCCCACACATGGTAAGCATTAGTAAGTGATAATTGTTGTTGTTGCTATTGATTTTGCCTGTGTTCAAGTTTTGCTTTATGGTCTGGGCTGAGGGAATCTGTCCATGGCAGATGATCCGCTGCACCCCATGCTGAGGTCTGGGCGCTTCCCAGCATGCTGCCCTGGGATCTCGACCAGCAGCTTCTTCCTATTACAGGTGTGTGGAGTGATTTCTGGCTGCATATGCTCCTGGTGACAACTTTAACCTGGCTGCCAGGTTTTGGGAGGGGAAGAGCACACTGCTATTACCTCAGTCCCCAGGAGGTGGAGACAGCTGAGCTGGTGCCAGGGTTTCTGGGAGCTGGGGGTGCTGATCCTGATCCCGCAGGCCCAGAGCTTTCTTGGCACGCAGTGGGGGGTGTATGCAACCCCCTGCAGACCTGCTAAGGGCAGATGCTGATTGCTTGGGCTTGGGGCGGGGCTCAGGCTGCATTTTTGATGGCCACACGTCCAAGGGCCAGACTCAGAGGTGCAAGACACTGGCCCCATGCCGGCCTCTGGCCCAACCCCAACCAGCTCTGGGTAAGGTGGGACCCTCGAGAGGAAATGCCCACAGCCACACTGGGGGAAGGAGCTGGGTGAGATTTGGATCCTATGATGAAGCCTTCCTGTTTCTATTAGATTAACTTTTTTCTTAATATGCTGCTCCACACATCCTCTTCCTCCTCCTCCTCACCTTCCTCCTCTGCTCTCTTCTTCAATAAGGATGGCAACATACACCCTGAGTTTCAGAAGTTCCTGGGGTCAGTGGGGCCCATAAATCTCCCCAAACTAGATGTACCTGTGTGTGTGTTTCTCCCAAGCTGTGCATCCAAAGCTTGCTTTTAGATTCCAAAAGAAACTTAAATTTAAAAAGGTAAAAATATCTACTAAGCCTCTCTCTTGTGATCTCCCACCCCAGTCCCAGAATGGGCTTCCTAGGGGTCACAGGTGCTGTCTGAAAAGCGTTCTCAGTTCACAGCCACATCGGCTGGGGTTAAGGATGGGGTTTGCTCTCCTGTGTCTTCCCTAGGCCTCAGGGCAGCCGCTCACCATGCCCTCTGTGTCCGTCTCTGGCCTGGGGAGTGAGGAACCTATTCCCAGTGGAAGGGGAGCCAGAGACAAGAGGGGCTCTGGGGCTCACTCAGGTTTGGGGGTGGGGAAACTGAAGCCTGGGGCAGCAGAAGGGCATATTCAGTGTCTGCAGAGTCATTGACCTCAGCCTCCTCTCTTATAAACTGTCCCTGCCCCTACACACACACACACACCGACTGCATTTCTCAACCAGGAATGGGGCATCTCTGCCATCCTATGTTGATCCTGGCTGGAACCCGGAAGAGTTTAATGTCTCAAGCTGCTTTTAACAAAGTCCTTTAAAAATCAAAAGGCCCCAGAGCTCTTTCTCCACTGTCACCCTCTGAACAGTCAGCAGACTTTATCTGCCAGCATTTTAAGAAGAAAAAGAAAGATATTGCTGCTAGAGAAGAACCTGAGGCCCCCGGAATCTTAACAAGACATCTTTGTTTCTTATCATCTTCAAAAAGTCTTTATTAAGCATCTCTGGGCTCATGTGACCAAATGAAGCACTTTAGAGAATCTAACCAATCAGCAGCTGTCAACTAATGTACGCCACCACGGACCTACTGTGCAAGCAGCCACGTTGGGGGCTGGGCCCGAGGCTTGACCTCCCCTGCATGCCAAGGTCACCCAGGGTCTGCTGACTGAGTCCGGGGGTGGGGGCAAGCATTACCGAGGTTAGAAGAGGAAGGCAGGGGACAGATTTGGGCACCCCAGAGAGCTGAACCTCTGACACCCTGGCTATCCAGTGACCAGAGCCCTGGATGCCTCTTCTCTTCCTCTCGTCTCTTTGGGGGCATGAGGGCACCTCTGTACGCAGCAGAAGCCTAGCACCCAGAGTGTCTCTGTAGCAATGATGCAGACAGACCCTTGTCACCAGAAAAGAGCTACTGGTTGCCAGGGATGATGCAAATGGAAGCCAGAGAGCAGAGCCACTCTGGGTTCAAATTCGGGCCCCTCTTCTTGCCTGCAGACTGGCAACTTGGGATGAAGGACCAATCCTACTTCAGCTTCCCTTTCTGGTGGACGGGGCTGCTGTAGGAGCCACACTTCAGGTGCTCTGAGATTAGATGAGATGAGTGGACGTGCTGGGCAGGGACACGGGTGCCACCATCCTCATTATCACGGTCACTGGCCCTTTCTGATTGACAGCTTTCCGGCCTGCTGCAGTTCCATCGGATACAGCAGGACATTTTGGATTCCCCACTAGAGACCTTGGAACAGATTTTAGAGCATCCAGGTCTGCATCTCAACATGCTTTTTGTTTATTGGGTCTTAACTGTGGTCTGGAACAATCTGGCGTGGTCAGTGTGGCCAGCAACAGAACAGTAACCTTCCCCGCAAGGACTCCTTGCCAGGGCCCAGGATGTTTCATCACCAACCCAGGCGATCAGACACAGCGTGGGGGGTGCCCTCCTGCAGGGATCCCTCACCTGCATGGCTGCACAGAAAGAATTTTTAGCATGTGCATTTGGGACATATATATATTTCTTAAATATGTTCTTAGGTTGAAAATTTAAATTGAATGAGGACATTTCTCTAAAATAGCTCACCACACTTCCACTTATATTTGCATAGGTCCCATAATCTATGCTTGGCCAACCTCCCATGTACCCCGGATGACCATGTGCCCTCCTGAAATGAGAGGATTCTGATGAAGGAAGAAGGATAATTGTGCCGGTTCTCCTATGGTTCATTTGTAAACAAGGGGAGTGATCTTCCAAGAGGCGACCCTCCCCCAAAAGCCCACCTCTGCCTACATGAGGCTTTGGGAGGGCTTCTGTGATCTCACCCCTAATGACCACTTGGGCAGATTTTTCACCGCCCCCTCTTTTCATCCTAGAAAACAGAAGCTCAGAGTAGCCATCTGACTTGCCGAAGCTCACACAGGAAGGAAATGAGATGACAGTCTGGGTTCCTCTGGTCAATGCCATCTTTACTGAACATCACAGGCCCGGCAGGGCACTAGGTGCCAACCTGTTCAGAATGTGGTAGGAGACTCTTGGGTATCACTGAATCCTCAGCATCTTTCACAACATCTGGCACACAGCAGGAGCTCTTGTGACCTTTTGGTTGCAGTGTGACAGATGCTACAATCTTAGGGCCCTAATGTGCATCTCTTGTCTTCTGCTTTCCTCAGCTCAGAAGTCTGAACACAGCCGAGCTGGGCCCTCCCAGGGTCATACATACTCTTAGGACCTCTCAGGGGCATATACGCTCAAGGTGTCACCCACGCTGTCAATCTGGGACTGGACTGGGGAAGAATCTGCTTCCAGCTCATGTAGGCAGTGGGCAGAAGTCATTGTTTTATGCTGTATATGCTGCAGCAGCAGGAGAGACAGTTTCTGGCCCAAGGAAGCTCCTGACCTTGTTTTATGGGTTTTCACGTGATTAAACCAGGCCCACCCAGGACAATCTACCTTTTTTTTTTTTTTTTGAGACAGGGTCTAGCTTTGTAGTTCAGGCTGGCTCTAAGCTCACTATGTAGTCTAGGCAAGCCTCGAACTCAGCAATCCTCCTGCCTCTGCCTCCCAAGTGCTGACAATCTACCTTTTGATTCAACTCAGAGACCAGCTAACTTAGCGGTTTAACTTGAAACAAACCTTCACCTTTGTCATAGTCCTTTGGTTGGAAGCCTTCCATGGATTTTAGTCACACCCACGGGAGGGAATTTGCGGACATATACCAGGGTTAGAGAATGATGCAGGCCACAGTTAGGTCCACCTGCCACAGTGCCAACATGTCTTTTGGGTAAACAGCTGAATGAGGGAATAAATGAACACATCTAACGTGGACCGAATGATGTCAGGTGTGCTAAAGATGAGACTATGGGTGGGACCATTCTTTGGCCTTAAAGACTCCATCCATTCTCTGCGCAGCCATCTCCTTATCCCTGGAGACCTTCAAGTCTGTATCCAGTGCTGATCCGCCAGGTCCACTCAGGCGGGGAACAAAGAACCCCAAACAGAGAAGCCATGAGAAGGCAGGAAGGCCATAGATCATGCCGATACCTCCATGGCGGAGCCCTGTTGAAGTGCCGACAGCGTTTTTCTGTTCGGAGAATTGCGGTAATGGGGAACACATTTACAGTCAGCATGTACAGCATCGGGGTGTCTGATGGACGCTGCTCTTCCACACCATACAGTAGGTACTGATTATTGATCCACAGCCAGATCTCTCGGGGACCGCGAGTCAGGCTCCTCCTGGCTGTCTGCAAACCAGCCTGACCCGTGGTTTCTTGTGGGCTCTTTCCACAGAAGCTCTTGGGGGTTGGTCATTTGCATCTTGTAGGGAGAGGGTGGAGTGTTGGCCTGAAGCAAAGCATGTGAGGTCAGACTCACTGAGCCCCACAGTTATGATGAATTAATATTGACCCCACTGTCTTTCCGTAGACAGATGCTGCTCAGTCTCTGGTCAGCTCAGACACAGGTACCGCTAGTGTCCCCAGGTATTTATGAAGAAACAAGACACAGAAACATCAGCGACTTGCCTGGGGCTATAGGATTCCCTAGTGCACAACCAGAGTCTGAGGCTCTGCAGTGTGAGAGCTGCGTCCTGGAGCATGACACACTGCTGCTATCCCAGCCTCTCCACCTCCAGCCGGGATGCCCGAACATGACAACAAGCCGCAGAATCAGCCAGGCTGCTTCACACCTGACTCCACTGTGCACTTAAGCACAAACTCTGACCCTCTGCCCCTACCAAGGAAGGGAGCAGTTTGGGGAGGTGAGAGTGGTGGGTGCAAAGGCCCTGGGGCAGGAGCAAGCTTTGTGTGCTGGAGAAGTGAGCTGCACTGTGATGGAATCGTTGAGTCAGAGTCAGAGGAAGCAAAGCCTATCTGCCTTTCTGGTCCTTGCTGCTGCTCGTGAGCTCAGGTCCCTGCTTTCTCCCCTAGATTACTGCAGTAGCCCCCTAATTTGCCTCTCTCCTGCCCCACTCATTTCTGCGACTAGAGTGATTAGTTTGATGACATTGCTATTGGATGTTAGGATGCCCACACCCCAGGATTGAGTTCAGAGTCTGCAGAGAAATACACAGAGGCCATCTCGAGCAGGCCCTGGCCTGAGGCCCAGCACTGGTCAGCCTGGGGCACCCCATCCTCCTCACGCCCCTCTGCAGCTGGAGCACCTCATGCTCGCCTCCCCACAGACCTTGGACAGGGCTGGTCCGTGTCTGCAGTGTGACCCCGATCCGTGGCCGCAGGGAGTCCCTGCCTCCAGGAAGTTACCCGTGGCCCCAAAACGTGGACCTAAAACCCCTCTGACCCTCAGACCATTGTGCCACATGGGACTTGTGTCATTTCTTTGAGGACAGAAACGGGTCTCTTGTTTGACACACAGATGTTCAGAAAAGCATGATGGAGTCTAAGGAATAGAGACAAGACTAAGGCTCTGACTTTGGATCTAACAGCGCCCTGGGCTGAGAGTCCCATGCAGAACCCCAGCATGCTCGGGGTGTGGGGGCAGAGACAGTGGGGTGGGCCGGTGTGGGGAGGGCCCAGCTGCCAGGGATTATTTCCAGGAGAGGCCCGAAGAGCTGGAGCTGCACTAGAGGCATTGATGGATGTGGGTTGGTGGGGGGCGGGGGGCTGGCGGGGTAGGGAAACAGTGCCCACAAACACAGGCAGATGTGCAAAGCCCATGGCCCAAATACACCCAGGTAGCAAAGGGCAAGGGCAAGGGATAAGAGCAGACACTGGGGTCTGAGCTGGGTCCCCAGCCTCCCCCACTTCTGGAAACTATCTCACCTTGAGCCCTCACTTCCACTCTGGGGTCTCGGTTTCCTCCTTTGTCAAATAAAGATCATAAAAGTTAAGCTTCAAGGCTTCCCACACTCTGGACTTCTTCAAGATTCTGGTGGCTCTGGAGATGTTTTCACGGGGTCATGTGAGTTTTGCAAAAAATGACTTTCGTGTATTTTTTCCTGGCAGAGGGAGAGCTCTCCAGTTGTGTCAGCTTCAGGCCCCACGAAACCCAGATCTTTCCTGCCCCTGAGCCCACCTGTCCATCTCCTGGGCTCATCCAGGGGATTAACCTGAGTTCTATGTACACGGACCTTAATAAATCATGCTTGACAAGTAAGTGACGTTCAATAAGTGTCAGCCATCCTCATAACCGTGACCCTTTCGTGCTCATATTCATCAGAGCAGTCCTGGGGGCAACAGGGAAGACTGGTTGCAACCGACTCGGGAAGACCATGAGAGGCTGGGGGAATTTGGGACTGTGCCCCATATCAGGAGGATGGCCAGAGAACCAGGCCCAGGGCACAGGCAGAAGCCAGGGGCTGGGCAGTGTGGATTCTCCCTCCCCCCGCCTCAGCCAGGAGGGTTCACCATCATCATCCCTTTTATGAGTTTACTTTCCCCTCTGAAGACAGTGTTCCTGTCTCTGCAGATAAGACAAATAGGCCTGCCTTAAATATTTCTATTACTTCAAAGTTCATAAATCTATTGGTTTAAAACTGTCAGCACCATGGGAAAATTCTGAGACAGAGTCATGCTTATCACCAGGCGAAGAATCTGCCCAAGGTGGGGGCAGGATGCAGAGCCCAGGGGCTGGCAGTGCCCAGAAATGAGCCACAGCCTCCACTCCACTTCTGTCTCCCAAGGAGTGGTTCATAATCCAGCCCTCATAGCCAGATGGCACAGGACACAGGCTCAGGCCCGGGCAAGCTGCTAGTGCCAGTACTGAAGCCCCTTTGTCATAAGATGGTGTCTGGAAGCATTGCCTCCAACAAAACAAAAGCAGTGGGGGTTGGGGGCTTAGGAAAAGCTATGAACAGGAAGTGTAGGGCTCGGCCTCTCCAGGTCGGGGTGCCTGACTTGTCACATTTGCCAGTTTCTGTGGTACAATTTCCCATCATGGTGACAGAAGGGCCCCCATTAAAAGGATTCACCCCACGTGGACACAGTGGGTGTCAGTGACCTCAAGACTGTGGGCAGTGATAAATTTGGAGTATTTCTTGCTTTTGCATTTCTTCTGATTTAATTGATTTTAAACTACTAAAATTTAATCTAGAGTAATGGTTGTGTTCAACGCTTATTCGCAGGAAGTCTTTAGGTACTGGGGATGTGGCCTTGGAGGAACACCGGGCACTCCTCTCCCCTCCCTCTCCTTCCTGGACACCATGTGGACAGCAGTATGCTCTGTTTGTGGGATGTAGATGCTATCCTCATGCCCCAGGGGTTGTCATGAGGACCTCAAGATGAAAGGGCCTGATGAGTAAGGGACCCTCGGCCAACCCTGGCCCAAGAGGAGCCGCACATGGGCCACCACCATGCCCAGGTAGGGCAGAACCTGCGGAGGTTCCTGGCTCAGGCACCCATGGGGCTGAGCCGCCGAGACCCAGGAAGCCGGGCCAGATCCTGTCACCAGCTGGGAAGCGCACCAAGGAGTCATCAGCTGTTGTTATCCAGGCTCCCTACCTCTTACCTGTTCTGTGAAAACATGGTCCCTCCCTGTGGATAAGCTCAGGGCCCAGAGCTGGCAGACTCTGAAAATAAAGCCAAAGTCAGAACTTCAGACGCCACCAAATCCTGCCCTCCAGTCTGCCGAGTGGCCTCCTGCCCTGCTCATGGGAAGCACGAGGCTGGGTTGTGGGGGACCTGGGGGTGCCGCTGGGGTCCCTGGAGGTCTTAGGTTAGAAATTCTCTGCCTCTCCTGCCCTTGTGCACCGCATCTGCATCCCCACTGGGTTTTACCCCCAGAGACAAAGAGAGGAGGGTGGGAGGGGAAAGAGGGCCCTGGTGGCTGTGCCCGGGCCTTCTGTGCCAGCCCTGCCCAGGGTTGGCAGGGGCTTTGTTCTTCAGGCACCTGCTGTAGCTTTGACAGGGAGGATGCTCTGAAGTCCCCACTCTGACTTTGTTCTGGAAGCTTCTGTGTTACTCTGTCTCTTCAAACCTTCCGGAGGCATCTTGCCCATCTGCTCTCGTATACCAGCCCCAGCCATTTATGAGTGACCCCTCCATTCAACTCTACCCATTTTGCACAGGCATCTCGTTCCTGCTGAGACATAGCCCCCTGCCTTGAACCTCAGTTTACTCACCAGAAAGTGGGCCCCCTCCTTTCCCATCTACCTCCCAGAGTTTGCCTCCAGGACAACCCAAAACCTAGGTGGGAAACTGAGAAAAACAGAAGTTCAAAGTGTCACCCAGGAGCTAGGCATTAGTGTTATTAATAAAAGCCAGATAGGACTCCTCACTATACCTCTGCCCCTTCCTTGGGGTCCCCCTCCCCTCCACACCCCCTGACCTCCCCTTCACATCCCCCTGTCTTGAAAGGCTCCTCCCCAGTTGATGTCTCACTAAAGCCATCTTCCCTGCCCCCGCCACCCTGCCCCTCCTCATCTGTAGGGGATGAAGTGCCCAGCTAATAGGAGCATGTTTACATTAAAATATAAGGATGATTATACCAGCTGATCTAATAGTCAGCTCTGTATACATTACTGAGTACTTAAGGCTCTCTTCAGCAGAGCCATTATGCCCATGTGACCCCCCCTCAAAGCCTTTCTTGAGGATTTTGTTTTGACAGAAGGGCATTAAGGGGTGAAATTGATAGCGTTAGCACACCATCTACACACTTTGATCAAATTGGTCCATAATTCTCCTGAAGAAAGTCTTGTATATATTAGGAAGGAAATTAATTTTATTGCCACTGTGGCTTTGCTGGTTAATGGCCCAGCAAGTCCGCCAGCCCCAGAAGGCTAGCCATGGGAGGCAGGCTCCCTGTGCCCTCCCCGGCTCCTGGCTCCAGTCACAAGGATGAGCCAGTGGACACTGGGCAGCCAGGGCCCCCAGTCATATAGACTTGGGGTGCAGGTGGTTGCAACCTGCTACCCCAAATGGGCCTCTCCCTGGGGTTGTCGCAGCTGAGGGGGTTCAGGGGAGCTTGTTCTGTGCTGTGGCTCTGGTCTGAACTCACAAGCAGCAGCTTAGGGGAGAAACCAAATGCTAGAACTCAGAAGGCCTAGAAGTGCCTGGGTGCTGGACAGCCACCCACCACTGTCCCATTTGACACTCACGACTTCCTGAGGTCTTACTGGCCCCTGTGTGCTGAGTTCGAGTCAGTGGTTTAGTGGACAATGTCTTGTACATCATGTTCCCAGAGGCCAGGCAGCCACTTCATCTGGCAGCTCCACATGAGGAAATGCCACATTGTTCCCAAACCCAAGGCTTGGTGGTGCTTCACAGTATTTGGAGTACATCTATTTTTGCCTTTGTCATTGATTTTTAAAACTTTGCTTCCTCACAAAAGATAACTAACTCCTCATACTTTTTTTTTTTTTGAGACAGTGTCTCACTTTGTAGTTCATGCTGACCCTGAGTTGAGCTCACTATGTAGCCCAGGCAAGCCTCAAACTCAGCAATCCTCCTGTCTCTGCCTCCCGACTGCTGGGATTATAGGTGTGAGCTACCACACCCTGCACTGTGTTATGTGGTACTTATTGCTCCTGGGCATGAGTCACCATGTCGAGCATTGTATGTGGTGACTGGGGATCGAACTCAGGACCTTGTATTTGCAAGGCAGGCACCGGAACCACTGAGCTAAATCTCTGGCCCTAACTCCTCATACTTTTGAAGAAGAATTCAAGTAGATTAAGAAGAAAAAACACCTGTGAAACTATCCCAGTATCATCCTTGGAGTGTGGAGGCTGGGTGGCAGGACCAGTGGATGCCAACATAGGTGCTAGTTATTGTGCAGGGCGGTAGCAAGCACAGGAGTGCATTTCACTGATCTGTTTATTTCATGCATGTAAAGAAATTTTCATACTAAAATGTAAAGAGAAATCTTAAGGCAGGTCCTGTAGTGACCTCGTTTCTGTCCTCTGGGGCTCTGGGACATGCAGGAACCAGGCAAAAGGAGGACAGAGTGCAACTCTCACAGCAGGAACGAACGCAACCCTGGACCACGGGTACTGTGGGTGATGCCACTCCTGGCACATGTTGGCTTTTTGTGGCTTTGTTTTCTGGTGTAACAAGGAACAGGAGGTTTGGAGATAGAGGGCCAAGGGGGGGGGTGATTCTGTAATCAACTAACCATGTTCTAATCCCAGACCTGTCACTGTGAGACCAACTGACCAAAGGCAGGTGACTTGAGCCCTTGGAGTATTAATTCTTCATGGGAAAAATAGGCTAATAATGACTGACTGGCATGATGTGATGACAGTGTGGATAAAGGCCAAAACAATCCAGGTATTGGCACATACTTGCTGTGGTCAGCCTGGGGATCCGGTGTGCCCCCCCCTTGGCACAGCATTACTTTGATACTCCTCTGGGGAACTGTCTTGATACCCCACTGGTGATCCATGTGGCTGAGGCCCTGTGACTGCCCCCTGCTGGATGCATAAGCAGACATGTGACTCCGGATGACCAATCAGCACCCTTCCTCTGCCTTGGGGCTTCACTGGCCCCATGGGACCATGTTACAGGCAATGGGACAGACCCACCATGGGACTTGCCTGGACTCCTTGATGGGGAAGCTCACTATCTCACTGGGAAAGCCAATACTGAAGGACTCTGAACAGAGAGGAGAGACAAGGACAGCCAGTTGTGAAAGACAGTGAGAAAGAATCAGTGGGGTGACCTCATACTCCCCTTCAGTGACCTAACACCCCCCACTAGGCCCCACCTCTTGGGGGGTTCATCACTTGCCAATAGTGCTGGGGACCAGGCCTTTTTCATAGGGACTTTTAGGGGACTGTTAAGATCCAAATTACAGCAGCGCCCTTTGAGATCTGACCTCTCCCACCCAGTATCTTTTGTGCTGTTTCCTGTGGTCATTGTCATTGCCATGCTATAAACATGACTAAGGATTCTGATCTCACATGGCCAAGAGAGGAGGAGACTATATTCTGCCAGCCACATTCCCATGATGCCCACAGCCCTGCCAGGACCCTGAGGGTAGGACCTAGAGATTTTGAATTTTGCAGTAGGCATGAGGACTGGCAGTAACTTGAAGGGCATGGCCTGGGATTACCTGAAGCATTTTATCGTATGTTGGGGACTTGGGTTGGCATGACTGGAATCTGAGACTGAGCTGAGACTGTCGGAAGGAACATGCAGCCTCTCCACAAAGTTTGGGCCTTCCCTAGCACAGCGGCTGGGCTCTGAGAGGGACTCTGCTGAGAGGGGGCATCTAAAGAAGGTGCACAGAAAGACAGTATGGCTGCTGTGTGGTCTTCTCTGACCCAGCCTCAGGAACTGCGCTGAATCTTTTCTGCAACATGCATTGCTTACACATGGGTCACCGAGGCCAGAACAGCTTTAAGGGAAGGAGGAAGGGGCTAGGTCTAAGAGGAGCAGGGTAAACAAGAATCGGCATCATAGGCTTCTTTGGAAAACCTGCTGACACCCGTGCACAGATGGCCGCACCATGCCGGGGAGCATGGTGTCCAGGGTCGGTGAGAGTTTATCCTGTGTGAGCTGCTGTCAGCATGTTTCTCATTCTGCCCTCCACTGGCTCTGTGAGACAGTTCCGGCTTCTACCTCCTACCTCAATGGAAGGAATTGAGGCTCAGGCAGGCTAATTGACTTGGCTGAGCTCACCCAGGTAATAGCTGCAGGGGCTGAGCATTAGGCCCAGGCCTGTGTGAGTGTGGCCACACCCTAATAACATGATGCTTGCCTAAGACTTCCTCTGTTGCCCTGTCCCCCTCTGCTTCTCTTGGGAACTTCATCTTCTTTCAAAGAACATCTGCCTCTCTTTTTGCCTGATTCTATTAAGATGTACAGAGGTCAAGAGCATCATCTCTGTTCTCTTTTGTAAAGCAGGAAAATACTCCACCAATTGTATAGTTGGAAAAAACAAAGTCTGTGGTGTGACAAGGTCACACTCAAGGTCACTGGCTCAGATGACCAATCACCCTGTGAATTTCCCATCACCCTTGAATGGTCCCCAGACTGGCTGGGCCTCCCTTTGATAGATGAGAAGGTCCTCTGCCCCTGTGTGCCTGGCCATGACTGGCCCTTCTCTTCTATCTGTGGTTCCTTCGAGGCCCCACTGTTTGCTTCTCTGGTTGTCAGGGATATAATGGATGAGATTCCTTGGCCCATTTCTCTCATCTTTGCCAGCTTGCATTTCCTCCACTTCACTGGGTTTGAGCCTTGGAACTATTTCACGCCCTCCTGGATGGGGGCGGTGGGGGATCCAGAGAGCATCCAGCCCTGAGAAATGTTTACGCTAGAGATTGGCATTTATCTCTATACCTCCAACCTCTGTGTCCATGGTTGGTGCTGCTGTCTGCATGGAGAAAGGAGGCACATCCCCTGGAGCTGAGAGCCAGTTGGGCTGGGGCCACCTCCTGGCTTCTGTATCCCTGCAGCCCCTTCCCCGGCATCTTTCAGTCAGTACTTCTAGGCTGCTCTCTCCAGTCTCTGAAAACCTTAAGGCATCCGGACAAAGGACCTCATAAAAATCCTCATGTTGTTTGTGAAGGGGATACTTACTTATGGGTATTTGAGCCAAACGATTCTTTGGACCTAAAAATGATCATTCTGGAAATTTAATTCTACAGAGATGTTTGCACATGTGTGCAAAAGTACAGGCAGATACCTTTGCAATGACTTTGCATAATACTTTGTATTAGTGAAAAATTGGGAAAAAATTATACACCTTCCTCGCTAGAGAATGGCCAATGCAAACTCTGCAAGGTCCATTCTCTAGATTAGTGGGCAGCCATTCCAAGGCATCCGTTGGCCCAGAAATGCCAACCTGGGAAGATAGTCAGCTAGAGACAGTTTTTTTAGGGTCCCAGCAGGAAACCAATAACATATTCAAACTGGGACATTTGAATATTTAAATGAGGAGACTATTTGTGAAGGTGTAGGCTGGGTTTAAAACCAACAAGGGACAGTGGAGGGCCACGTGCTCAACTCAGTGTGGCCAGAAGTTCAGATTGAGAAGCTGAAAAATCTGGCTTTTCTGGGACAAGCTTTTAAAATTTTGGCATCGTGATGGAGTGGCATTGTGGCATTTATACTAGCAGTGGTCAGCAAACTGAAACCTGGAACTGGGCAGTCCTCAGCATGGCCAGATTTGGCAACAGCCCTGAAAATCTGAGCCAAAGGGAGAGGGGATCAGGGGACACTCCAGACACGTGTCGTGAGGAGAGGAGCATGAGAGGGTTGCTCAGGGGACCAGAGACAGGAAGGGTCAGTGCAGGGGATGAGCCAGAAAGGAACAAACAGGGCGGAAGGAGGTGTGGGATCAGCCTGGGAACGCTCGGTTGAAGCTGAGAAAGGCCCGGCAAGGCTTGGCACAAACTTCGAACTCCGGGGGCAAACCAGGCATGTAGCTGTGGCCTTCCTCCAGCCAGCAGCCCCTGCGAATAGTAGGGTACATCAGGGACACTCAACACTGAAGCTTGCACTTGGGAAGCTGGGGACAGGTGTGTCCTGACTCTGGAGCCCGAGTCCTCGGCCTGGAGATGCCACCCCTTGTGCTGGGTCTGTGCCCGGGGCTACCTCAGACTACTCCCACCAGCCTGGCAGCTCCTGGGGCCACAGGTTTGAGTCACAGAGGCAGAGGTCTCTCTGACACCTCTATGCACGGACAGGCACTGCCAGCTCCCAGCAGGGATGTGGAGGGAGTGGGCCCAGGAGCCGTGTGGCTGTCGGCCCATTTCAGACCAGACAGAGCCTCCAAGGCAGACCCCTGTCCAGGCACAGGGCCGGGAAGGACGGCCTGAGCCCCACAGGATGAAGAAATAACAATGAGCTCCATGCTGGGAGATGGGAACCACCCCCACCGTGGATACAGTGCCAGTCCTGCCAGGGGGCACTACCAAGGCCCTGCCGTTAGCAAGGCAGGAGGTGCCAGCTCGGGCAGGGGACATTGGAGTGTGAACAAACATATACACTGGCCACTCCAGGAGGTGAAGAGTGTGTGAAACAATCAAGGGGCACTTGGCGTGCGACTTTCATTATAGTGACTAGGGGGTGTGGCCATCACCATGTGTGAGGCTGGCAAACACCTGTAGGCCTCTAAACCTCACATGTGCCAGGAGCTCGAGACCCACAGACAGCTGTGACTGGTGTGACCAACCCCCCTCCTCTAGGTGCAGAGGCACCTTCTCCCTGGGCACTCTCTGTACTCCTGGGGTAGAGCGGGTGTATCCCCACCAGGGAAGGGGGCAGGCTGCCCCCGCCTTCAGGGTTCATAGCCAAATTTGAAACAAGTACAACAAGTAGAATTGAATACATCCACGGCCCGTGTCACAGAAGACAGTGAGCGGAGGGACTCACCAGGATTCCACAAGGGTGTGCAGCCACATGGGAGCAGCCATGTAGGCAGCAGCCACGGCAGCAAGGGAGAAGCCTGCCAGGCTCGCCTTCAGCGTCCGGGCCCCCACTGAGCCCTGTGCTTCCATCAGCTCATCTCAGGCCACAGAGGCTCTCGCAGGCTCAAGGGGAGGAACAGAACCCACAGCCAAGGTGGCTGGGAGCCTGGGTCACGGCAGATCGGGAATGGGCCAGATCCACAGAGAAAATTTCCTGACAGCAGCAGGAGTGGTTTTCAAAGGGAACCTCATCCAAACTGTGGCCGAAGCAGGTTCATAAAAGGGACTCTGAAGGCCTCGGATTTCTACTAATTCATCGCTCATATAATGCCTTGGGACATCAAAGAGCAGAGTGACCCAAGAGTTTAACTTCCTGATGAGAACAAGCTTCCCAAAGGCCATGTGCCAGCAGGGCCAGTCCCAAAATCCACAAAGAGACAGGACAGCCACAGTGTGGACAAGGATGGAGCTCAGGTTCAATTTGGATCTCACGTCTGGCAATTTGGCTTCTTCACTATCTGTTTTTGCTGTAAAAATGTTCCTTTTCAATGTTCTTATTGTTTCTTAGAAATACAGGAGAAAAATGGGAGATGGCAGGTAGGGGACTTAGTGCACCTTTAAAAAACATCCTTATTTCTCTGTAAACTCAGCCATGGAACCCTGCTGGGGTGATTTGGGGGGACTGTCACTAAGGGTAAGATCTTAATTTTAGGGTAAAATGATTTCCATGGTCCTCAAAACTTTCCTTGAGGTTTCTGACTCTAAAACACGGTCACAGCCCCAGACTCAGTGGTTCATTCTGGAGGCCATGCCACCCCGGGTGGCATCCGGTACTGTGGGGGAGGGTTTTGGGTTCCCACAGCAACTGGGGCAGCCATCACACCTGGGTGAGGTCCAGGGATGAGACCCAGCTGCAAGGCACCTGTGGTCCCCTCAGAGGCCTCTGCAGCCACTGGGCAACAGGGTGCACTGTGTAAGGACCCCAAGAGTAACTTCCATTGTGCCCTGAACTGTCCACGAGAGAGATGGTTTCCTTTTGTTCTGCCCTGAATCCCTGTTAACAGATTCCAAGTTTTCTTCCTCACAACCTCTGATTGACAGGCAAAGCTGGCTACATTACACAGCACCCATAACTCTGATGTTCTATCACATGGCAAGACTCAGGCTCGCTGGCCTGAACCAGGGGCCCAGTGAACAAACTTGTGCTGTTCCTTTGCTATCCCTCTCCACCTGGAGCTCAGACTCTGCTCTTACCGGCTCCCAGCTCCACCTTGTCCTTTCCTGCAGGCTCTGCTGGTACATTCTGGGGTAACTTCTCCTTCAGGACTGCGCTGGAGAAGATTCCAGTGGGGACCCACTTCAGATAGAGGGGCACATGGTGGAACTGCGGAGAGAGGGGTGCCCACACTGTGGTCCTCATTGCTGCCCCCTGCCCTCCGAGGGTCAGGGCTGACTGAGACTCACGGGAGCTGGAGCCCCGGAACCCACAGGCTGCTGCAGCCTGAGAGAACAATACCCATGGACCTGCTCATCTCGAGGTGCAGGGGGAGTCTGATGTGTGAACATGCACGGCTTGTTTGTGTAAAGGCTAAGGAGACACTGAAAACAGCAGCCTCAGGAGGCCACCGGGTGGAGGCAGGAACCCTGGCAACTAGGCCTTTTAAGAATATTCACAGTCCACATGCACACAAGCCTCAATTCTTGGCATTTAAGGAAACACCGGCACAGGAGAGAGACAGAAGCACTGGCTGCAATGTGCTAGCTCTGTGGCTTAGGCTCACTGGGCCTCAGCCTCTCCATGTGCAAAGTGGGGACAGTGATGCTGCCGGGAGAGGCCAGCAGGAGGGAACACTGTCAAAAACAGAGGGGCATGGTCCAGGTCTCCCTGACCTGCTCGCTGTTCATACTGTGGGAATGGCTAGGTGACTACTTCTTCCCGAGGTAGCAGGGGACAAAAGGGGTACGTCCCCACCCAGGAGACGAGGGGTCTGAAGCTGCTAACTGTGCTGTGGGTCAGGCACAGCTGGGCACTGTCACAGCCTAGGTCGCAGAGGCCGGGAACTGTCCCCCCCTCCTGCACTCAGGAATAGTGGTACCTGCCTCTGTGGGTCATGGGGCATGAGGTCTGCTTGGTCTCAAACTGCTGGGCAGAGCAAAACTCCAGGTGATGGATGGTGGCTCCCCAAAGATATGGCCACCTCTCGACCCCCACAACCTGTGAACGTGAATTTTTGTGCACGTGTCACCAGGAAAAGATCCCTGCATGAGAGCAAGGGTAGGCCACAAATGCTAAGTGTCCCAGGGAACAAATCCAGATGGACACCAGGCCCGCAGATGGGGCGTGTAGGGAGGGGAGGTGGAGCCTGCAGGAGCATCTGGAGCCCCCAGGAGTGGAAGGACGCAGGGACAGGCCGTCCCCGGAGCCTCCGGCTGCCAGCACTGACACGCAGCCGAGTTACGGTGACTGCTATGCTGCAACCCCGGGAAGCTCTTCTAGTGCTGCTGTTTGCCCTTCTTTGTAACCAAGAACAAGGGAACAGACCAGTACAGCATGGCCGCTCTTGTCCTGGCAGGCACAGGGCAGCGAGCGAGAGAATGACATCACAGTGCCAGGGATCAGGAAGCTCGGGGAGGCGGAGCCGACAGCAACCAGGCATGCTTCCTGCAGGGCTCAGCAGCAGGGCACTGGGCAACACACAGAGACACCAGTTTCCAGCTCAGCTCCCTCGGCTTGGCACCTCTCGCACCCTGAGCACCCTGGGCCGTGGCTTGGCAGCCAGCTCACCGTGGAATAGGCCAGCTGTCGGAAGGCCTTGCGGGCCTCCAGGGGCTCCAGGAACTCCACGATGGCTGTGACACTGCCTTCAGGCAACAACGCGTGGCCCAGGCTGCCAAAACAGCCGAAGGTCTCCTGCAGCTTGGCTGGCAGAGTGCCTGCTGGGGGGTTCTGGGCCAGAATCACCGTCTTGCTTCGCTCTGCTGCGGCCTGCAGGGGTGGAGCCATGGGGGACACGGTCATGCGTGGGCCCACAGGATGGGCTCCTCACCTGACAGCAGCACAGAGCAGTGGTGCTTCTAGAACCTGTAGAGTCGAGGCCCACTGACCCCATGGATGGGGGCAGCTCTCAGGTCATGGAGCCCAAGACGTCACAGCTCATGACCCTGTGTGACACAGACCCTGACGGAGACCAACCACAGCCCCAGCTGGACTTCGCAGGGCACAGACCTGCACCTCCGTGCCCAGGGCTGCGGGAAGTAGGAAATGCCCACCTGCTCATACCCTGGGCAGCCTGTCATTTGGGGGGGATACATAGGAGGAGGCAGGCCGCAGGTTCCCCCCAAAACAAGCCTCCAGTGGCGGCCTCTGGAGGGGCTGCGAGGACCCACCTGGCTGAAGGAGTCCAGGCAGACGCCGTTGTCGAGGAGGAAGCGCCGCACTTCCTGGACCAGCTGCGTCTCCCCCAGGGCCACGCGCACGGCCACACTCCCCTTGGTCTCCTGCAGGAGAGCGGAAAGGAGGGTGCCCAGGAGACTCAGGAGAAAGGGCTTTGGCCGGTGCCGCTGTGGCTTTGGCCCCTCATGTTATACACGGTGTGTCTGGGACTCCCAGCCCTCTCCAGACTCCCCTTCCCACTCTGCCGCCTGCCCCCTTCTCCATCCCTGCAGTGGGTCTGTGCTGTCCCTGCCACATGCCCAGCGTGCTGTCCCCCCAAGCTCTCCACAATGGTCTGGGAGGCCCACTGTTCTTGTCCCTGCCACCTGCACTGCCCAGTCTCCTCTGCTGTCATGGCCTGTGCTGTCCAGGCTTCCCTGATCCTCACTCTGTTCAGGTCACATCTTCTTCCTCTACAGTACTAGAAAGGGCCCTCTCTGTGCCTGGTGCTGCTGAGCCCCTGCGGGTGCCGAGCCCAGCAGCCCCCCTCCAGACTCAGGCTAAGTTGCATGGCCTGAACAGTGGGCTGGAGCCGCGGAGCCGCAGTGTGCTGAACAGCATGGGGTCAAGGCAGCACTGAGAGTGAATCTCAAAGACACACGGGATTTAGCAGAGAAAAAAGAATGAAAATACCTTTTCAGTTTTTTTACATTGTTGTTATGTTGAATAACATTTCGGATATATTAAGTAGACCACATTACTAAGGTCATTTATAGTTTTGCCTATTTGCACTGTGGCCCCTGGGCCCTCTGGGGCCATAGAGGTGGCATGCATTTCGTTTCTGACAGCCCCGACCCTGGTGTCTAGGGAGGAGGGTCAAGGACAATGAGCTCCTCAGGGGACACCTCTGCGGCTGGCTGAGAACTCTCCCAAGTTTCTCTGAGTCACTCTGTAGGTGTCCGCTGCTGGACATGTGTGTCTGAAAACATGATGTCCAGAGACACGCTATGCACACACACACCCCAACTCACATGGTCAAACACTTGGCTCTTGGTGGTGTTGTACTTCTGTGTGATGGCATTGGCCATGGCATTGGGCCCCATGAACAGCGTATTCCAGTTGTGAGAGCTGAGGGGCAGAGAGGGGTGGGACTTTCACACACAAGCTGCAGCCCCAGGCCTCCTTCCCAAGCCTCCCCCACCCAACACAGGCCAAGCACTCAGGCCCAAGACTGGGACAGACGCAGACCCAGACCAGCTCCAACATGCTGAGCACAGCCTCTGGGTGGGGCCTGTGCCACACGGCACTGCACAACTGAGGCACTGCACTGCCTGTCCCACTTCACGGCCAAAGAAACTGAGACTGGGGAGGCCCTGGACTGATCCGCTGCCCAGTGCGGGAAGACAAGCCTGCTGGCGGGACCTGGAGCTGTTGGCCTTGTCCTTGGACTCCTTCTTCTTGTAAGATGAGCCCGGGGCACCAGCCTCCTCACTGGCCTCCTTCTTGATGGACAGCAGCACATGCAGCATCCTGCCCTGCAGGGTGGAGCGAGGGGTCAGGGAAAGCCCCAGAGGATGCCGGTGGCCAGCATGGTCAGTTGCAGCTGTGACTGGAGGGCAGGATGCCAGGCAGCGGGACTGTGTGGTGGTGACCATGTGGCTGCTCCCAGGTTGCCTGAGCTGGCTCAGATGAGGGAGGAAACTACAACACCTGCGGCAGCTCTGCCCCCACACAGGTGAGCGCAGAGAAAGGAAGATGGAATGAAGCAGCCTGGGAGCTGGGGTGAGCTTAGCACTTCCCCTGGGGACACTGGGAAGAGGAGAGCATCTCAACGCAGTCCTCACCCATCAGAAATTCCTCTTTTTCTCTTGCTTTATCTTGCAGTACAGGGGATTGAGCTTGGGCCTTCACATTGGGCTACATCCCTAGCCACCAGCCCCCTTTTCAAATGTTTTGAGAAAAGGTCTCATTAAATTACTCAGGCTGGGTTTGAACTTGAAGATCCTCCTGCCTCAGCCTCCCAGAGTTCTGGGATATAAGGTGTGGACCACCATGCCTGGCAGACACCCTCTTTACCCCTCCTCTACCAAGGAGGTATTTCTGGCAGTGAAGAACATGTTTACTCATTCAGCAAATACTTGGAGCCCACTCTGCTGGGCATTCTTCTAGGTGTCATGGATCGGTGAGAGAACAGACTAGGTCCCTGCCCTTTGGAGGGTCTTACCCTGGAACCCTGTAGCTCTCCAGAGGTCAGAGACAGGCAGGCAATTGTGGGCTCACAGTCCCAAAATATAGGCATGCACACAGACATGCACGCAAGCACACACACACACGCAGGTACACTTGGCCCTCCCTGACCACCTGAGCCCCTCACCTGGAACACCTGCCAGTCCACCACCGCATAGGCTTTCCACCCCTCCCCGACATGGGCACCCACCCCACCCCCACTACCCCCCCCACCACCACCCCCCCCAACCCCTCTTGGGCACACCACTCTTTTGAAGCCAAGAACTTCAGAAGGAAGAAAGAATGGAAAGGGACTGATGAATACAACCAGCCTGCTCTTAACAGAGGACATAGGGAAAGCCAGTCGTCTATGACTGTCTCAGGTCCTGTTCTAGTCTTACTCATCATCCTGACTTTGCCCACTTACACACTTGTTGCACTGGCCCTGTTATTTTCTTGAAGTGCTACTGTGATTCTACATTCCAACAGCTAATCCTCTGCTCAAAAATATCCCATCTGATGATGCTGTTATCATATTCAAACCAGTGCTTCTTTTACCTTTTTCATTTCAAATATTCCCTTCTGTCCCAAATATATGTATATATATATCATATATATATCATATATATACATATATATGTATATATATGATATATATACATATATATATACATATATATATATGCGTGTATATACACGTATATGTTCTACTCCGATGAGGAAAACATCACTTAATAGCAGGAGGTACACATAGAGGAGGACAAGAAGATTTAGGGAAGGGCATTTCTGATGGCAGGAACAGCCTAAGCAAAGTTTAGTTTGAGGGCCAGACTAGGTTAGACTGTATATTAATGGCTGTTATACAAATCAAAGGCATTTTGTCCTCATTCTGGGTCAGTTAGGTTGGACTTGGGATTCCCCGATGGGGACTCCTCTGGTCTTTCAGGTGCTCATCTTCCT
The DNA here is from genome assembly GCA_004025085.1 of Thryonomys swinderianus. Lineage (NCBI taxonomy): Eukaryota > Metazoa > Chordata > Mammalia > Rodentia > Thryonomyidae > Thryonomys > Thryonomys swinderianus. Next base: position 15,395 of record PVIC010014353.1, on the reverse strand, counting down.
GAGTCTGCAGGAAGGAAGCCCTTTTCCTGCATCAAGTCAACAGGTGAGCTCACTGGAAAACATGCAGTAAGAAATAGGGCTTGTCAAGGAGGATGTTCAGGCCCTGATGTTATTTATTTATTTATTTTTTAAAGAAGACGTAGACCAACAGCTCAACAGTTTTGAGCTGGGGAGTGACATGATGAGAATTGCGTTGACAGGCAAGAAATTTGAGCACATTTAAAAGAAAGCGAGGAGGGAGAAAACTTTGTCAGTCCAAGGCTACAAATAAGAAAATAACCTGTCTCACAGAGCCATTGGAAGCAGTGGGCAGGTGCATGTGGAATCCGCACAACACTTTTAGACTCCCATCCTCTCTCACACCCCCTCTCCATCTGTCACAAAGGGCACCGGGAAGAAGAAGGAACATTCCAGCTCTGGGGGGCTCCAGATCTCTGAAGCCCAGATGGGGGGGGGCTCTTGTAGAAGCCTCATCATTCCCCATGTTTTGTTACCTTTGAAGGCCCAGGGACTGCCAGCACTCTACCCTCAGTTGGATTTCTGAGGACACCTGTGACTCAGTCTAAAACTTCTGCACAGAGAAGGAGCCCAGCCCTAACTCTCCACCTAAACCCAAGGGGCCCCTCCTCTCAACCCCAACGTTAGACTAGAAATCCAGTTTCAGTCATTTAATTCCCTTGATTGGAGTCACCCTGCAGTCACCCACCTCTTACTACTAACTTCTGGGACAGGTTATATCCCCAATTTTGGACTCTGGTTTCCTCATCTGTAAGATGGAGATAAAAGCCAACTCCTGCATGCTGATGAATGAGATAACACAGCTAAAGCTCACAGCCTGGAATGCAGCTAACTGCTTAATAACACTGCTTCTCCTCCTTCTTTCAACACATGGTTCACATTAGGACTTCATCCCTGCTGACTGCGAGCAAAAGAATGAATCATGCCTTGAGTCTCTGCAGGGTTGCTACAGGAATAATTATTGGCCAGAAAGTACCCAGAGAGCTCACGGATTTACGAGACCTCCTCACAGCCTGGTATGGCAGAGCCAACCCCCCACCCCATCTCCTCTCTTCCTATGAAAGAGGAAGTGAGAGCAACTTTACCACTTAGGAAAGTACAGAGGAGCCATCAAAATGCTACTCTCTACCAAGAGTCAAAGGCTTGCAGAGGGCCCCAATACCTTCAGGACTGGAACCCCAATGTGGCTTGGTTCCTTTGGGCCAATGCCAAGGACTTCATCTGAGGTCTACCTGGAGGTGACCCTGACTTTCCAAGGCCCAGCTGGGGCCAAGTGAGACCAACCTAAAAAGACCATTGTGAGGATTAGATGACAATATTTGTACATTTGAAAAAGAGCCAAACATGCACCAAGTGCAATGAAAATGCTTGACAGGTAAGTGTCTGGCAGCAGCCCTTGCGGTCCCAGAGTTCTGGGCAGCATTGAAGTGGAGGGGATTTTCATTTCTTTGGCATGAGAGCTTACAACAGGTTCCCATACTGGAAGGTTTCACATTATAGTAGAAGAGACAGAAGTGGGCAAGTAGAAAAACTAGCGAACAGAGAAGATGAGCTTCAAGAGTGAGCCGGCTGAGGTCCCTGAGAAGGTGGGGAAAAGCAAAGCAAAGGTGTGGGAAGGAAGATGTTCCAGAAAGGGGAACAGCACAAATAAAGGTCCTGGGGCCAGCTTGCCCACAGGTGGCCCAAATAGGCAGCTGTGAAGGCTGAGGGAAAGGGCCTGTAATATTCTGCAGATGGGAGCTGCTGGAGGGTTGTGAGCAGTGGAGAGTGGGCTGGAGGGGAGAACTGGGTGTCAGGGCGGTGAGTTACTCTGGGATCACGGGATGGGGGTACAAGGAGAGTGTTCTGCTCATCAGACCACATCTGCATCTAGCAAGACCATGAAGGTGATGAGTGAGGCTCCTGGGAAAATCCAGCCCCAGACTCCATCTAAGGGATGTATAGGGTGCTGTGATAAGGTCAGAGATGATAGAGCTTTCTTCCTGGGCTTCCAGAAGACTCTGTGTTCATGGTTCTGAGGGGCGCACATGCAAACCTGCCTGGGATTAGGAAGCTGCAGATTAGGAGGATAATAATTGAGCCACCTGCTATTTATATACAGCACCTTTGGCAAAAGCGCTCAGCAAGGCTTCCCAGTGCAGGGCCCCTTTGGCCCTGTCTCCTGCCCCTGGGTGGAGGGGAGAGCAGCTGTTCTCCTTCCATTTGAAAATCACCCATGGCCAGAGGCCACAGGGAACAATGAACAAATTGCAGGGTAAGTTGCCTGAGGTCCCCTAGAAAGATTTTCGCAGGTAATTGATAGGAATCAGTCACTACCAAAGCAACTGTCTGGCTGTCCTGGATGAATATCCGGCTGCCTTCAAAGATATCCCATTCACATCTGCACTCCCCAGTATTCATTAAGCATCTACTGTGTGCCAGGCACTGTGCTAGGCAGCGGGCATGCTGCAGTTGGAAAAAAGACAAATCCCTGCCCTGAAGGAGCTGATATCCTAGCAGGAAGAGGCAAGCAAATCAATAGGTGAAACATTTAATGCTCTATGGGGATAGGTGTTTGGCGAGGAGTAAGCAGAGAAGGGGCACGGGGTACTGATGAGAGGGCAGGCGCAGTATGGAAAAGGGGTCAGGAAGGTCTCACAAGCAAGAGATGGAAGCCAGAGGTGGCTCCATCCTGCGCTGGCCCCTGGCAGTGCTGTGAGGAACCCACAGGCTGGACTTTCCCACCTCCCCAAGCCACTCTCAGCACCTCTGCCACTGCTGTCCTGGCCCAGTGCCTCTGTCACTACTGCCCTGGGCTGACCACCCACCTTTCACTGAAGTGATCTGTCCCACACCTGACTCAGTAGCCCAAAGGATGCTTTTACACAGTCAGGTTTGATCCCTGCCCTGTTGTTCGGGGGCCTTCAGGAGACCTAAATGAATGTGGGGAGGGGCCATCTGGACCTTAAAAGTTAAGACTCAACCAGGCTATTTAACTTACACAACCTGAAGGAGAAAAAGGGTTTTGAGCCTCAAGGTGCAAAATACTAATGACAAGGACAGTCTTGGTAAGAGTGGACACTGTGGCCCCATATGTGGAAAGTAGATGGGGCCTCTGCAGGGTAAGTGCTTAGCCCTTTCGTGCCTGTCCTATCGTGGAGTCCCTGAACTCTGCTGGGTTCCTGGAGGTGTGGAACAAGACCCCAGGCAGAAAGTGACTTGACCAGGGCCGCTGTGCCAGGTGTGTCAGAACCTGCAGGGAAACCACTCCGCCCACACAGGCACAGCCTTGCCCACGCTTGTCCTGTCTTCCCGGGACCAGCCTATGTCAGCATGTGAGCCTGCCAGGCTGTCTTTTTGTGGGGCCTGTCAAGAGGCTGCAGCTGCCAACGACCTATTTTTCTGGGCAAAAGGAGCCATTGGGAGCTGCAGGCTTCAGCTGTGAAGCCAGAAAAATAAAAATAAAAACAGCATAGACTCTTGGGCTGTGTGGCCCAGGGAACCAACTTCCTCAGAGGGGGGCTACTGACAGGATAGAGAGAGAGGAGAGGGCTGGGGCTAGAGAGGGTGGCTTACTAGCCTTGTCTTGCACTCAGAGTCTTAAGTAGGTCGTTGGCATGGCTTACCGTAGCCCTGCTCAGTGGCTGTGGTCAGTGCATGGTGCAGCTGTGGAAACTGAGGCCCAGAAAGATAGAATTGGGTCAGGTACATAGCAACAGGATGTTAAACCATCAGGATTCGAACTCAGTTCTGGAGGGAATAGCAGCAGTTCCCATTATATCAGTAGCAGCTATAATTTACAGGCTTGCTTTTTTTTTCTAAATTGATTTTATTGGTACATTTTATATATACATTACGGTCACATTCAACATTGAGGGTCTGTACCAGTACATGACACATCTTTTTTTTCAGGCTTGCTTTTGTGACATATTCATGACGTATGTGGAAGGCGTTCATGACTTCCTCATTTTACAGCTGACAAAGTAGTCTTTGAGAGGCCCCTGGTCACAGGCCATCTCCTCAGAGGCCTCTCCAGTCCATCTTTTTAGAATTGCCACCCTCAGCTCTGCCCTGCCCCTTTCTACTTTGTCTTCACAACACCATCAAGACCTTACCAAGAGAGTGTGTCCGTATCACATATTTGTCCCCTCTCTCACCTCTCTCCTAGCTATTGGTCAGCCTAGCCCAGCAGCTCAGAGTTTGGCCCTGGAGACTGATCCCAAGACTCAGATTCCTGGGCTCTCTCAGACTAGCTTGAGGGCCTGTTTCTCCCTTACAGATTGCAGTAATGATAGGGTTATATACCTAAAAGGCTTCTTGTAACAGTTAAATGAATTAATATTGGCTATTACAGAGCTGAAGCTCCAGAACCTTCAACAGCAAACAGTAGGCTGGCAATAAATATGGATTATATTAAAAGTGACCTGTTCCTTCTCACAGGGTAAGGCACTGGTAGAGCATAGCCTTGAAGACAGGTCTCTACAACTTGTGCTCCAACTCACCCCACTTTATCATGACCCTCCCGTAACTCCTCACCTCCAGCCACAGCTGCCCAGGAATCTGAGCCGGGGTTCTCCAACCTGAGCAGATTTTTGGCATCACCTGGAGAAATTTTAATTATGGAGTATGTAATTCAGTAGGTCTCAGGTGAGGCCTGAGAGTGTGCATTTCCAGTGTTCATGCTGCTGCTCCGGGATGGCACTTTGGGAACCGTGAATAGAGGGCTGCGGAGGCTGACATGGGGATGGTCCCTGAGCACAACCCCAGCTCCCCATTGCTGGGTCAGCCTGTGGCGCACCTGGCGCCTGTCCTCTCCCGAGGGGGAATTCAGAGAGCAGGACAGCACTGGCTCAGAGATTGCAGCCAGAACTCACAGGCTGAGGAGCTGTGACAGATCACGGAGCCAGACCCCAAGGGAGCCATGTGGTAATTAGTGCTTTCCCAGGAAAGTCAGCCACGCAGCCACTCGCAGGCAGACAGGCAGGCAGGCAGCTTGCCCAAACCCATCAGGGGTGGGACTGCGCTGTCAGGCCCTAAACACTGTTCTCAGGCTCCTGGATCTGGCTCCACCCAAAGCAGAGCCCAGCTGTACGAAGCCACACCTCCCCCCCTCTGGAGGGTGGATGCTTGCTGAGGCGGAGCTGGTGGCCTCAGTGTGCATGGACACACTCAAATTCAAGAGACCTGAGAGGAATGCTAATCACTGCTAAAATGTGGACTCACATGCCAAACTCTAGCCCCAAAGGTTTGCAGCATGACTCCTCACTAGAGCTCTCTTACCACACGAATGCAGTTCTCATCCTCAGCTACAGTCTACTTACTTCTGCCCATTTGCACAAATGTGCAAACCAAGGCTCTGTGAGGGGAAAGGCTGGCTGGGGGATATACTGGGTTGGGGTGAGGCAAAGTGACACCCAAGTCCCTTACCATCCTCCTCTTTCCCAACTCACCCTCCTCTCCATCCTATACCTCGATGCCTAGAACACTGGGATGGTTCAAACCTGAAACCATGATTAAGAATCTCCTCTCTTGGGCCAGAGATTTAGCTCAGTGGTTCCGGCACCTGCCTCGCAAGTGCAAGGTCCTGAGTTTGATTCCCGGTAACCACATATAATGCTGGGCATGGTGACTCACACTCACCAGCAATCAATACCACATACCATAGTGCCAGGTGTGCTGGCTCACGCCTGTCATCTCAGCACTCGGGAGGCAGAGGCAGGAGGATTGCTGAGTTCGAGGCTTGCCTGGGCTACATAGTGAGCTCAGGGCCAGCCTGAACTACAAAGCGAGACCCTGTCTCAAAAAAAAATAAAATAAAATAAAAAAGAAAAGAGTCTCCACTCTTGATGAGGTTCACTCCCTCTCCACCAAAGAGAGTAAGTGCAGCCATAGAATAATGAGGGGCTGGAGGCTCAGAGAAAAGGGGTGATGGAGGGCTCTCTGCCTGTGGATGCCAGAGGCCAGATTGGCAAATCTCCATCTGCATGGTTCTCCTAGTGTTTCCCTAGCTGTAAGCAAGAAGCTGGACTTTGAAAACAGGCAGTGCAGAGACACAAGCAGAAAAGTGCCCAAAGTTAAAGACTGTGTCCAGTGCAGTCTGAAACAGAGATGATGCCAGGGAGAATGGGCAGAAGCTATGAAGAGGGAAAGAATGTTGATGATGCCAAAGGGTCTCAGGATAGCAGGGGATGTGGCTCTAGCCCACAGGACTGGCCTCACGGTGGCCACAGAAAGGTGGACCCTGGTTCCAAGGCCTCTCTGGGACAGAGGCACTTGTTTACTGGGCACTCGCTCTGGGCCAAGTGTCAGGCCAAAGGCTGGAAGTGAGATGGTCATGAGAGCAGAGCTTCCTGAAGGAAGTGAGCACAAGGGCACAGGATGCCAAGTGAATGGCCCAGTTAGTTCAGGGACAGAGTGTGTGAGAAGGACAGAGACAGTGGACAGCACAAGAGAGGGTGAGCAGGGCCTGGTCCAGGGTCCCACAGACCTAGGAAAGCATCAGCTTTTCCTTTAAGAAAGGGGAGATATGGGGGGTGATAGGAGGAGTTCCAAGGCAAGAGAATGGAGGGGTGGGTTGAGGGAGAGGCATTCCTAGATGCTACTTCAAATGCCCAGGTACTCACCAAGATCCCAGCACTGGGAAAAGTGGAGAGGAAGGAGCCCTGGGGATGACAAAGACTGTGCTGAGTCTCCATCTTCCCATGATCCCAAGGCTCAGACTCCCAGACCAGGAGTTCAGGCTTCTCCAACCTTACTCTTGCTAAATGCAGATTCAGACTTACTAGGTCCTGAGTGAGGCCGGGTTTCTCATCTCCATCAAACTCCAAGGAAGGCCCAAGCTGCTGCTCCATTGACTGCACTTCGAGTAGCAAGGATAAAGGAAGGAACCAATTATATCCAGCTGCTTAGGTTCAAGTGCGTCACTCCATGCAGAACCATGCAGAACCTTGACACACCATGCAGAATCTCCTGCCAACCCTTGACACTCCATGCAGAACCTCCTGCCAACCCCACGACCCCAGCTTTGCAACTGTAACCCCCCCCCCAAAGCCAAGTGGATCTTTTCTTAACTCTGTGCAAACCTTACTCTGTCCCTGCAAGGTGTGGACTCTCAGGGTGGTGGAGGGCTTTGGAGCCAGCCAGCCCCAGGAGGTCCAGCTTACCACACTGCCTGCTACAGGTGGCTGGGCACAGGGTGGAGCATTCCACCTGTCTGTCATTTGGTTTCTCATTTGGAAAATGGACAAACAAGACAGCTTCTCTATGGGCCTGTTTTGAAGATTCAGAGGAATAATGTGCATGAATAATGAGGTGCTCAATAAATGTTACATCACTTTCTTTAAAATTCCACCTGTCCCTTAACATAATGATCTACATATTTTTATGTCATTATTTCAAGTTTTTCTATTTCTGTGTATGTGCTAGCAACTATATTTTAGTTTGAAAAATATATTTAAATGAACATGTGTGCATACACTGGAGTACATGCTTAAAGTGTTTTCACTAATAAAGAATGAATACACAGAAAATTTTGAAAACCACTGTTTTGAAGCCCAGCAGAATTGATAGAAATAGGAATATCATGGCCAGAAAGGATTTTAAAGGCTTTAGCTCCCCCCAGCACCCACTCATTCACTTGATACACAAACTCCTTTGCAGTACTAGGTTGCCTCCTTTGGTGGAGAGCTTGCTACCTTTCTGGGCAATCAGCTTTGTACATCTATCTCCCTGGGTTCCAGATGCCTCCCAGCTCCCAGAGGCTGACTGACCTGCTTCCTACCTCCACTCTGCTGTATCTGCCCTGGGATCTCCCGTGGGCCCAATGCCAAGCTGTGTGCCTAGTAGTCCTTAAGTAATGGGCCATGAATGAGTGGGGGCGGGAAGGAAGACTCTTCTCCCAACTCAGTGCTGACAGCTCAGGGCTGTTTTTCCCCCAGAAGTGTGAGGTCTATGTAACTGAGTGTGTGTCTATGAACTTGGGCTTGTGTGCATGTGTACATGCATGTGCACACAGGTGCATATCTGTCTTTCAGTATCCATGTGTGCTATGAATGCCTTTGTGATCTTCCATTCTTGTGTGTTAAGGTGTGTGTCACTGTCAGGTTGTGAGTCTCTGGTGGTTTGCACATATATACGTATCACACACATGTTAGGTGTATGCTGTGATGTCCCTGTCTGTCTCTCCATGTCTTTGTGTGTCTGTAGGCCCGGGACCTTCTTCTGTGTGTCTTGCTGTGTGTGCATCTGAGTCGGCATGACTGTATCTCTCATCCTCCTCCCTTGCTCAGTCCTTCCGGGGAGCTGGGGTGACTCCCTGCAGCCTGGCTGACTGGCAGGCAGCAAGGGTTCCACAGCCTCCTCTCCTGCTCCACGGTGCTAATCACTGGGTTATATACAGATGGCAAATGTGTGGCTGCCAGGCTTGGGGGAGGGCTGAGGAGGGGTGTGCAGATGAGCACGCACTGAGGAGAGGAGCGAGATGATTTAAAGGTAGATAAAGGGGACACAAGCCTGCTTAGCTTTACAGTTCTGGGTGTGTGCTTCTCTCCGGAGGCGGGCTTTCTATTAAGGAGAAGAAGAGATGGTTATGATTGTTGTTCTTCCCCAAATCACACTAGAATCTTAGAATCACAGAATTCGAGACTTGTAGAATTTTAGATCTATAGAATTTTTAGAGTCTCAACATAATGCAATGCTAGACCCCTAGAACAATATTCAGGGTTTGGAATCCTAGAGTCTTGGCCTCTTTGAATGCAGCTCTTTCTCCCCTTTCCTGGCCTTTCTTCATATAAACTCATGGTCAAGGAATGACCTTGAAAGCCCACGAGGTCTCTCCAGGCCAGTGGAGAGAGGTCCAGCGAGCTAGGATCTTTTTGGGGGTGTTGAACTGGGATTTTTCCTTCATTCAACAAGGACTTGTTGACTGTGTGGTCTGGGGTCTCATATCACTCTCTACTACCTACAGGGACTGTGCTTCTAGGAAAGCAAAGGTTCCTCTGTCCCTGGTATATGTTTCCAGCAGTTCAAGAGGTGGGAAACAGCCCGCAAGAGAAAGTAAAGAGGCGGGCCGTGGCTCCTGTGAAATCCTTCAGAGGTGGAGACTGAGTAACTAACATCAAGGTGTAGGTCGGAGTGGGCTGCTAACCAGGCAACCTCGGGACCCAAGTGTCCACTGGGGGATCTGCTTCTTCTTATTGTTTCTCAAGGCAACGAATTTAGACCAGACCAGACCAGATAGTGTCCTTTCTCAGGAGTGCTAGGAGCTCTCACTGTCCCTGAGAGAGGTCACTCTCCTGTACTTTGAAATCCCCCAGGACTCACACATGCTTTCTAGCATGACAGCTTTCCTCCCTCTCCTACATATGTCCAACCACACTCATGTCCTCGCTCTGCACAGACTTTTCCTCTTTGCCACTTCTTTATAGTGGGAACTCTTACTTGTCTGTGCCAGCTCCCACTCAATTGTAAGTGCCAGCAGAGAAAGGGTTTTGCTTATCTAATACTTTATTTCCCAGAATCTACAATATTTGGCACATAGGAGGTACTGAATGAATAGCTGTTGATTGACTATTGATTGAGTTTTTGCCTTCAAGGCAAATCATTTCCCCTCTGAAGCCCCGATTTCCTAGGCCCTTCCAGGCCTGTACCATCGCTAGGCTAGCCTATGCCTATGAATTTTTGCTTACTTTGTCTTCTTTACCAAACACAGGACCTCTTGAAGGTGGCATCATGTCTGGACAACCTTTTACCTACAGTATTTAGTTCAAGGGTTGGCACTCAGCAGGTGCCTAGAAAATGCAGAGAAGTTGCCAGCAGCCTGGCTTGGTGATTTGAAATCCCTATTGGTCTCAACTGTGAATGTGGGTCCAAGCTGTTGGCAACATCTGCTTCAGCGTCTCATTTGCAATTATATGTTCCCAGGCTCTTGCCACTTAATATTTAATAACCAGCGGCTGGCCTTCTCTGGCAGCCACTTAAGCCCCTGATTGCCTCTTGTCTGAACTTGGTCTCAAGTGAGGCATGGACTGCTTTGGGGCTAAGCATAAGCCTGTATCCTGAATGTGGGCCAGCACAAGGCTGGGCCCTGTGGCACAGGAACAAGGCTGCCTGTTGGTTGGTACTCAGGGCAGACCTTCCAGGAAGAGGCAGTTTGGAAATTGGCTCCTCCTGTCCTCGCCTGCCAGGTCTGGCCTGTTTGTGCTCTTGTGGCTGGAGAGAAGAGAGGAAACTGTTCCTGGGATATTCCCTGACTCATATCCGAGCAGGGTGAGGAAGAAGAAAGGGGTATTCTGCCTGGGCTCCATGCCACTAGGAAAGCAGTTAATATGGGGCTGGCAGTGCCATGGAGTAGGGTCAGGCAGCCATGCCAGCTGCCCTGGCACAAGGCTGGAAACGCCTTCTTTCCAGTCCGCTATGGAAGGAGATAAGGTGGTGGTCATGGCTGGAGCTTCTGCCCAGTGTGGAGAAACAGGATCCTGAGTGAGAGGTGGAGGGGGGACGAGTAACCTGCGCAGTCATGATAAGGTTCAGGAAGAGGAAGGAGAAAGTGTGGAAGCTCTGAGGTTGGACTTGCTCCTGAAGCTGTGCGTGTGGTCCCCAGGAGAGGTCAGGAAACAGACTTCAGCCCCCAGGGCTCAGCGGATGTGGAGGAAGGTGCTGCTGGGTTTCAGGTCCCCCAGTCATCTCTCACTAGCAGCCAGAGGCTTGGAACCACTGAAATCAGATCATATCCTTCTAGGGCCGCCAGTGCTGGAAATCAAGCCCAGATTCAATCCATGTCCATGTGACTGGCCTCTCCCTCCTTTGCATCCTCAACTCACACTGTCTTGCTGCCCACTCTGCTTCAGCCACATCGGTCTTCCCCCTTGAATAAGGCCATTAAATCCTATGTCACCTGCTGGGCATGGCCTTCCCTCAGTATTCTCTAAAGTACCCCCTGCCCATACCCGCCTATTACTATCTCCACAGCTCATAGCTCTTATCATTTTCTAGCATTTGAATTGATTTTGTGTCCCTCTCCACTGGGATGCCATCTTTATTAGACTCATATTGTCCTTTGCTGAATCTCCAGAAGGTGGCAAGTGCCTGACACATTGCAGGGGCTCCATGGGATTTGTTCGATGCTGGATAATACATCCTTAATCTATGAGCTATAGTAGTATTATCCCATTTTATAGAAAGCCCAGCAAAGCAAGTGCATGTACAGCTCAGCACCTTGTAAAAGGTTGGCTGTGATTCAGACCCCTTCCCACTGACTCAGCACCTAAGATTTTATTTAGAAGGCTGAATACCAGGGTTGTCATCAGCCTAAATCCTGGGAACTCAGAGCTCCATCAGGGGACACTGGGGGTGGGGCAAGGATGTGCTTCTTGATTTTGCAGCCAACTGGGTCCAGCCTCACCCACTCCCCTCTGCAGCTAAGCAGCCCCTCTGCAGCTCCTGTCCAAGCTGGTGGGCCCTTATGGAGCCCCCAGGCTGATTAGTGGTTAGCAATCGCACGCCTTGCCCGTCTGGTGGGTTTCCAGCACTCCCTCCCTCTGCAGCAGCTGTAGCTACACAGTTAATGAAATATCAAGACAGTTTACCATTATCTGACGCAAATACCTTTTGTTGCAACCCCACAGCTCTGATCTGCCTGTGACCCAGCCCACCAGCCCCACCCCCTTCAGGCACCAGGCTCCAGGACTGAGGGGAGGCAGGGTCCCAGCTGGCATATGGGTGCTTGCACTCTCCACAGGGCTGGCCTGCAGGGAAGGAGTCTGAGGTGCTTTCTGCGTAAAAGGAGGATTGCTATATGGCATCAGTCCTTGCCGGAAGCTGAAGGAAATGCCAGAGGCCTCACAGTGAAACCTACTGTGTGCATTTGTCATGTTTACTTGTCATGTGATTACATATGATTTTGCTTCCTCTGCAATGGGGGGGGGGGGCTGAAGGTACCTCCAGGCTGTGTAGCTCTCAAAGTGCAGGTCCCCCTGGGGTCTGGAGCCACACCTGCACCCCACCCCTCATTCACAGCCTAGGGCTTTATGTGTGTGTCCCTGTTCCCGGGGAGTCCCGTGTTAGCAGACCTATGTAGGATGAAGCAGATAGAGGTACAGCACCGTGGTCATGGCCACACTGCAAGCACATGGGGCACAGGGACCCAGGCAGGGGGTGTGTTGCGGGATGGGGTGGGGTAGAAGAGGAGTTGGAGCGTTTTCTCCCTTGGAAGCTTCTGCTGCAGGACTCGAGTGTGAACATACCTGGCTCGGCATGCATTTGGCACGCAGGATGCCTGGTAGTTCCTAGGGTCCCTCAGAGGGAATGCAGACCTCCCCTATACAGTGGTGTGGGGCTCAGAGGGCAGCAAGACTAATGGCCCCACCTCATCTCTGGTGAAGGTTTAAGAGCCGAGGCTAGGGGAGGCTCACCCGCTAGGAGCCAGGGCTCTGGAGCCCCCCACCCCCTGCCCCTGTCGGCAGCAGCCTCACGCATCTGCAGACTTGCAGGCCAGGCTTGAATCCCTCCAGGGTATCCCCAGCATCTGCCTGAGCTCCTTCCTGGATGTCCCATGGTGCCCACACTCAGTGGCCCATCAAGGAACTCACGGTCTGTCCTGCCCATTCTTGCTTGTGGGGCTTTGTCCTGCCAGACTGTGCACAGACCCTTTGCCCTCCTCCCTCGCTCACTCCCCATAGTCCTGGCCCACCCTGTCTCATCTGTCTAACCGGTGCTCCCTTCTGTCACTCCCCTGCTCTGCCCACCACCTCCAGGCCATCTGGTTCCCAGTGCAACCTGCCCAGCTCTGTTTGGGGCCAACACCTGTATACCAATGCCAGGAGGAAGGCCTGCTCTGCTCCTCCCCCTGGGATCTGGCTTCACTTGCTCTCTGCCAAGCCCCAGGCTGCGAGTTCACAGCAGGGCTCGGAAGTCCCGGGGTCTCCTTGGGAGGCTAGGACCACCACGCCTGTCCAGCCTCCCTGACTGTGGCCTGAAGCGGCCCACTGTGGCCTCTTTGAGAGCATGTCTCCCTGTGCGAGAGTGGCAGTGGGGAGGTCTTCAGGGAACTGGGGAGCCACTGGGACAATCGGTGGCTGTTTGGGTGAGAAAGGTTGGCAGGGCCCTGCCAGGCCAAGGCCTGGCTTCCCACTGTCTGCCAGCCCCAGGGAACTGGTAGAGGCCCAGGGGGACCCATGGCCCCTTTTCTCTGGAGTTTTTGCTATGACTGGTGTGGCCTGGGGAGGTGTCCCCTCCCCAGTCATGCCTTGCCTAAACTTGCTGTCTACCAGGTTAGGGGCGGAATGCTTAGAACCAGATTTGCCACCATCCATATTTCTGCCAGGATTGACAAGAAGGGTCTTTAAGCAGAGGTGACATTTAGCAGAGAAAGTAGATGTGTGGAGGAAGAGCGTCCAAGCAAAGGGAACAGCATGTGGAAAGCTGCTGAGCAAGGACAGGTGCTGGCACATTTGAGAAAGCCAGGAATCCAGTGTGGCTGGTATGGAGGGGTGGAGAGTGAAGGCAGAGAGAAGTGAGCAATGGAAATCCTCACGGTCAACGTCACCCTGAGTCCACACAGCTTGGTAACTGGAGGCACCTGACTGGACATCCACTCATGGTACCATCATGGTGCTATCGTGTGTTGTTAAAATGCTCTTATGAAGTGCAGGGAGCACCCTGTAATGGATCACACTGGCTCACTGGTTGCTGGTTGTTTTCTCTGCCAACTGCAAGCATAGCCAGTAGGATTGTGCAGCGGACACCTGGGAGTTGGGCCACTGCTAAGGACCCTCCTGGATATGTGCAGTGTGACAGCCCTGGGTTCAAATCTTTGCTTAGCAAGAATGAGTTACCTGGGTTTTCTAGACCTCAATTTGTCCGTCTGCAAATGGGTTAATTCTACATGCTTCGGAGTCCTGGCAAGGGCAATGAGCCACCCAGGATGCAGTGAATGATAACAAAACATTTTCCCCCAGCCCCTTTAACTTGGCCCTCAAACCTCACACTGCTTTTCGCTGGCATGAATGCAGAAGGAATCATCCCTCCCTGGAGGTGCTGAGTCTGTGCACCTGTGGGCCTTATACACAGGGTATTTCTGTGCAAGCAGGACCACGTCTGGGGCAAGGCTGCCGCAAACTCTCATACAAATGGGGAATATTGGCATCCTCCTATTGTCCCCTCCCAGGGCTCCCTTTGCCTTTCCTCTGTGGCATCCATCACGCTTGTAATTACTTGTTTAGCATCTGTCTGCTTCTCTGGGCTGCGTGCTCTCTCATTCTTGGCTGGCTGTGTTCATGGCTGGGTTCCCCAGCACCAAAACAGCCTGCCTGGGGCATAATAAATGTTTGTTGGGAAAACAAATAAACAGCCTGACTGGCAGGATGAATGCACAGATGCTCTTTGGAGCAGCTGGACTCAGGGTCCCCTCAAGCCTCAGTGTCTAACAGTCTCCACAGCCACACTCTTTGTTCACTGTGATCTTGGGCAAGTCACGGTGTTCTCAAAAAGTCCAGAGAGTCAGTAAGTGAGGAGGGGTCCAAGGGACCCCAAGAGGTGGGAGATGTGTTCTCCAAGTAGGGAACCAGGGGAAAGTGTGTGGCCTGTTTAAGGGACCCCAGATTCCCAATGGGACCAGTGTTTGTTGGATACAGTGGTGTGTGTATATGTGTATGGGGTGCTGTGTGTACACCACATGACTGTATTAGTGTGTATAGTGTGTTGTGGGTAGTGAAATGTGTGTGAGGATGCCAGTGCACAGGATAAAAATGAGTCACCAGATATCCTTGGGGTGGATGGCAGGCATTTCCCACCCATCCTACAGCCCATAGAGATCCAGTGTCCAGTGGCAACACAGATATAACCCTTGCCTTCTCAGGGATCGTGTTCACACCCCTGCAGTGATAAAGCCTTCGAGCTGAGGGTCAGAGCTGTGGCCAAACTGTTGAGCTCACATTTAGGCTCCCCTGAAGATGGCATCTCAGGATAAATGTCATCTTCAGATGACTTCCCTGACTCTGGGGCCCTGGGTCAGATGGAGAAATGAGGGGGCGACCTTGCTCACTCCTCTCTCTTCCTAGCAAAGGAACTGAAGCTACAAGGCTTTGCACTGGGGTCAGGGGGCTAAGGGCAGCTTCGCTCTGGACCTAGTGGTCAGAGGATGTGATGGGTGTCCAGTAAGTCCAGTACACAGTCCCTTTTGGTAGTTTCCCAGCTGAGGAAACATCCTGGCCTGACAACATGCCCATTCTCCTGGATAGCTCAGACTCAGTGGCTGGACCCTGGCACGGACCACTGACCATAGCCTCATGCTCTGGGGTGGAGGAAAGAGATGTACAACTCTGTCATAGATTCCAGCTGGCACCAGGCAGAATATTTTAGATGTTCTTCTGCCTGAATTGTGGGTTCCTGGCAAATTCCTG
>PVIC010014352.1:0-36732 GCA_004025085.1 Thryonomys swinderianus | reverse complement strand
AAAAAAAAAAAAAAGTACTAATAAAGTATTCGATTAAAAAAAAAGAATTCTGGGGCCGGAGGGTTAGCTCAGTGGTTCTGGTGCCTGCCTCGCAAGCGCAACGACCTGAGTTCGACCCCCGGTAACCACATATAATGCTGGGCGTGGAGACACACCCACCAACAATCAACACCGCATACCACAATGCCGGACGTGGTGGCTCGGGCCTGTAATCCCAGCACTCGGGAGGTAGAGACAGGAGGATTGCTGGGTTCGCGGTGCCTTGCCTGGGCACCATAGTGAGCTCAGGGCCAGCCTGAACTACAAAGCGAGACCCTGTCTCCAAAAAGCAAAAAAACAAAATAAAACAAAACAAAAAAAGAATTCTGGTCAAACGCTAAGAAGACCTAAAGCGGAAGTCATTACCATATTATACAAAAGTGACTGACAGGCTGAGAGGCAGAACAACTGTCTTGGACCCACAAGGATTCATTCTTTCATAGTTTTAAATTTTTTTCCATCTCTGGCAAATCACATCGGGCTTCAAGCAACTCTTAAAACACATACTCATATTTAAAATTACATTATAAAGCCTAGAGCCAATCTGGTAAGTCATAGAAACATTTCCAGTTGTATACATAGATCACAGCCTTCCAGTAGGTAAACACACAGTTGGAAAATGTCTATTATTTTATACTCTTCCTATAATTTAGTATATGTGCTGCCGAAGCGAGCACTCTTCCTATAATTTAAACATGGGAAATAACAGATTCTCTGAGAAATCCCCAGTGGATTTCTTGCCTTGATTTCCAATAATTGTCTTCTTCTTATTACTTGTTTGTCGCAAGAGACCAACACTTTCAAAGTTCATCAGGAGACATGGAGCTATATTATTTAGTAAACTACTGCACTGCCTGGTGAGTTCATCTGTTCCTTTTCTAGCTGCCATTTCATGAAAAGCAGGACCTGCACCTGGAGGAATAGAGATAAACCGTTGAGTAGTGTCGACCTCTGTAAGAATTGCTGGAGCTACGCTGGTGGAAGAAGTGTGCTTTGAGCGCCCAGGAAGAAGGCTGGGTGGAAAAGCGAGGAGGACGCACAGTAAGTCCTCTGGAGAACCATACTTCCAGTCATGATTATCATCGCAATGGCCACGTGTAGAAAACCTCACTAGTTGGAGCTGCCTGAGTGATAAGAGGCCCCCCCAGGTGTATCCACAGGGAAGTGGATGGTGAACTTCTGTGAGCGCTGAACGCCAGCGAGTTGCTCCATTTCCTCACGGAGACTGTCTCAGAGCATTGCCACACGCAACGATCCATGCTCACATCTTTCTCCAAGAGAGCTTAGTCAAAGAGCCATGCTTTGAAAACTCTCTAAATTCACTGAAAGGACTGGCTTCTAATTACCTAAGGTTAAATTCATCTTCAAGAACTATTGACACATAAGACGAACGTGGGGACAGGCAGGTATGAAGAGCTTATTGCAAGGTGACTCCAACGCAGGGAACTATTAGTTACTCCTCAGGCAGTGGCCAAAATGCTTCCCCTTCCTGTGGCCCTATTTTAGACACCTGACTGTCTTGAAAGATACCTTCCCACCTGCTCTTTCTGTCTCTCTGTCTCTCTCTCTTTTCCAGTATTGAGGACTGAACTCATGGCTTTACACATTCCAGACGAGTGCTCTGGCACTGAGCTGTATCCCAGCTCTTTTACATTTTATTTGGAAGCCGGGTCTCACTAAGTTGCAAAGGAGGCTGTGCCAGGGCAGGCTTTCTGCTTTGGCCTCCCGAGTAGCTGGGACTGCAGGCGCACACACTGTGCTGGCCATGTGGGCTCCTTTTTATAATGAAAGCGAGGGAAGCAGGAAGTACGAGATGGTGATGAGACAGGAAAGCAGTTCCCACGTCACTGTCAGTCGCCCTAACCACAGATTAACTTACATCGCTTGTTCCTAGAGAGTCCTCCTGAAAACCTGGTTCCTGGAAGATGTGTGGAGAATTTAATGGATAAGTTTCCGTCAGTAATGTAAATCTGGGGAACACTGTGAACTAAATTCTCTTCTAAGATGTTCACAATGTACACTAACATGTTAAAGGCTCTGAGAAGCCCTATGGTGAAAAACCTATAAATGAAATACAACTTTCTAAATGGAATTGGCCACAGAACCTGTTTTTTGCAACGTCGACCATCAGAGGCGATAGAGTAGAGACTAAAACTGGAGCCTGCAGCCTGATAGCCCAGGCTTGAATCTCAAATCTACCACTCAGCAGCACTGTGACAGTGATTAAGCTGTTAGCCTCTGTATACCTTAGTTTCTTTGTCTGTAAAATGGGACTATGGCAAAATCTACCTGGTAGGGACGTTCAGGATTAAATAAACTGACACGTGTAACGTTTCTGTCACTAAGTACACAGTGAATTATGGGATAGGAGCTGTCTTTATAATTACTTCCTAGTGTGTCAATGTGTACATTTAGTAATTGCTGTCTATAAGCTAAAGTTCCTCTGTTCTTTGTTTTGAGAAACAGTAACCATGTGCCAAAATCCAAAAAGAAAATATTTCCCCTTCCTGCAGTGGGTTGTATAAGATTCAAACTAAAGATTTCAATGAATTTATTTGGATGTCTTATTAATAATGACTCAAAAGAAGTATGTAGAACACACGAAAAGAACTGGAAATAGAGCAAGGGGAAGCAGATGCTAGATTAAATACCTTTATCAGGTCATTCATTTAATCTTGTATTAGGATAAGCTTAGAAATCTATGCACTATACCATATCATTTCTC
This sequence comes from Thryonomys swinderianus, assembly GCA_004025085.1. Taxonomy (NCBI): domain Eukaryota; kingdom Metazoa; phylum Chordata; class Mammalia; order Rodentia; family Thryonomyidae; genus Thryonomys; species Thryonomys swinderianus. The sequence continues at coordinate 33,968 of PVIC010014352.1, read as the reverse complement.
TAGTATGAGAAAGTACACGTGCAAATGAGGCCCGGGATGTATGAGAGATATTGTGAAATAGGAAGAAAATGTTCAAAGAGAAGAGGGAAAGGGGTGCTGAGGGAAAATAAAGAAGAGAAAGAAAAAAATCTGATAGTCAAAACAAAAAATGTAAACAAAGCTTATGTACATGGGGGTTGGGGGTGAGAGGGTGGGCAGAGGAGAGGGAAAAAATGAAAATCAAGATATACCAGGTACAGGTACAAGCTTTTAATGTTGAATGTGATCATAATGTATATGTAAAATGTACCCATTAAACTCAATTAAAAAATCTATACACTGACTGCTAGATTTTACACACACACACACACACACACACACACAGGCACACGTGCTGTTTAGTTATATAAGGCTTATCTACTGGGTGGTAAGGCATTTATACAGAAGAATCAAAGCCTCTTTATTTTAAAAATGTAAAACAGTGAGTTCTACAGCTGGAGAGCATGTGCTCAAAAAGCATGAATGTATACCCGCTCCACGGTAACCAGTGTGTTATCCCTTCACTCGAAACACCTCAAGACTCCTGTAAGACGCCATGCTGGGTACAACAAGCAGATTTATGTATTTCTGGGAAGATATTTGTGTAGTATGACCTTTTGAAAGTTTGCAGTTTAATTTGTGGTGCGAATGTCACATGATGATAGCATTGTTGCAATGGACTGTGGCTTGTTGGTTGTTTAGGGTTTTTCTTTCTCACGATCTTTCAGTTTAAATCCCCATCGTTCAGGTTAGTTGTATGTGATTTCACCCAGCAGTAGGGTGCCAGTGGCCTTACTGCATTATATAAAGGTGTTCAATAACTATCACAGAAAAGATGGTAAAATCAGTTCAGGGCAACTGAAGTAAGTATGCTCCAATCAGTGTTATGTAAAATATTGGATAATAGTTACTAGAAAAAAACAAGCAAAATATGTAGAGATATTTTAAAGTCATTAATTTCTCTTTACTAGAAAAAAATCACTTACTCTCTTTTCTCAAATATATTGTCATACATGACCTCGTCTAAACTTAAAATCAAGAGCGCTGATCTCCATACATAAATGAATTGGATAACTAAACATTTTCATAATTGCTAATCAAATTTCAACTCATATTATTTAAAACATGATTAAAATCATGCCACATGTCCTAACCATTATCTCTAAGTTCAAAACGTACCAAATCATGCAGCATAATCACATGCAATCTATTTGACCCAGGCTGCTCTGACACAGGCAATGTGAGTACAGTACTCATTTAATTAACTCTGTGTACTTAATATTTATGAAAATATGCAGAAAGTTCTGTGGATAAATTACCAGATTTTCAAAAAAATGTGCATTTTTATCATTTTTCTTGGTGACTGCTTCTTAATACCTCCTCCTCTATTAGGATATCCTTGTTGGTAATGTAAGGCAGGGAACTTCGACGATAATATGTGTAGACAGGGCTCGCATAAGTGGCATACATGATGTGATCAGACAGAGTATTAGCAAGCATGTCTGGTTTGCAGAGGAGAGAGCTGAATCTTCATGGGGCTGATAAAATGAGAAAGTCTTTTCTTGCCCCACTGTGTCCTGTTCCTATGTGAGCTCACAGGTGCCTGCCTGGAGGCAGGTCGCTAAAAGTCTGTGAAAATCAGGGCAACCTCAGGAGCAGAAATAAACCTGCAGATCGCGGCAGGCAAATGTATACTTTCAAGAGCATTCTTCTTACTGAGACTGTCACGCTGGACTTCACCAAATGAACAGAGATCCAAAACAACAAAAGCACCCAACAGCATCTATTCTAACGTCGCAAATGTCTTAGATATTACAGATGTCACCCAACAGTGCATGCATTTGCTTCCCATATGTGAACAAAACTAAGGCATCACAAGATAAATCTGAATGGAATGTTAACCTTCACTTTAATTTTTTTTTTCTTTTCCTAGCTGATGACACAATTTTAGTATTATCACAACGGAGCTTCTGGCTGGAAAAAGATTAAATTAATGGATGGATCAAACAAGCTTAGAAACTTAAAAAAAATAAACAACTTTCAAATATCTATACTTGATGGTGTCAAGAGCCAAGATGAATGTATTTCAATTGCAACTTCCAAACTAAACTCACAAATTACTACCATTATGCTAAGTGTTAGCTACCCCACTGTGCAGTTTTGCTTTGTGAATTTTTACCTTCCTCTATGAACACTTTTAGCCACTGATCGCACAGCCTTTCAATGTTTTCTGCCTTTTCCTTTAAATAAACTGGCTCTGGCTCCTTCCATCTGGTTCCCCTTCCGTCAGCAACCCTGCACCTGTTCACACCTCCTCTCCTGTTGGATTCCACTGAACATTTCCTCCTCTGCCAGGGCTATTCTGGCACTCGCAACCTTTCTGTCATTCAATCCATCTGTCAGAAGTGAACTTTGTTTACCGCAAGCTTCTGCTTTCTTCTTCAAGAAGCAAAGCCCCTCAAGGTCATTGTCAAATGAACTGTCGGCACGGATTTAAATCCTCTACTGCTAACCAGCAGAAGATGAAGTTCTGTTGTGTAATGTACTTGTGAAAATTACTTTTGGGTTCGGGAAGACAATAATTTGGAGTCAAAGTAGTAAGACGTGGTGTTTTAATGATCATTTGTAAAACCAGACAGCTGATATGTATTTTCTTCATGTGTGTCTGCACTTCTCATTATATTGAGTATGAACTATATGTATCAGAAGCAAAATAAAAGTTTTAGAGTGAAATCTAAATATCACAAACAAGTTTACACGATGTAAAAATTGCTTCATACTATACAGCATTAAGTCGAGGAATAAATATTTTCACTAATGAATTAGCCAAGGGAGAGAGTATTCCAATTAAGAGATTTTACTCTGAAAGGCTTAAAATGTACAAATATGTACCATTTCAATTATAAGTATAGATTAACGCGCAGCTCCATTACTGCGTTGAAAATCTTAACCCATAACATACAAATCAATTCATGTATACTTTAAATCCTAGCACTTAAAAAATATAGTTCTGTTTAAATACTATATGTTGCCAAACAAACTCAGAATCTATCTTTAAAAAAAAATAAGTTGTATCCATAGACCACTTCTCTGAAAAAAAAAGTAAACTCACAGAAATTGGGTAAAAATGATATTGTCAATTCAATTTACTTTGTGTTATATACAGCTCTCAAGTGCTCACCCTTCTCTCATAGATCACACAGAAATGACTTTTTTGCCAATATATCAGGTAATCATATTCTTTAGGTAAAGGAAAAACCAACACCTCACTTCAAATTTCTTATTAGACAAGGAAAGTTTTTTTTTTCTTTTTCAGTAAAAGATTATGGAAAATAATTTAACCAAAGCACTGTTAGAATATGAACACAGAAATACAAACACAAATGGCACCACATTCATAAGGCTGCTTTTATGTCTTATAGGCTTTTCCTAAGGCTTAAATGTATTGTTCATTCTCATATTAAATAAAACCAATAAAGTCTGTACAATTTTCTAAGCTATTTTTAGAAAATAAAAGCATTTTTGTTGATGCAGAATTGAAAGCAGGTTTATTAATAAAAGCAGTCTAGAAGGTAGAATTTAAAGTTTGCATCTTAAGGTTCAGATTTATTAAATATTTTAACTTATTAAAATATTTTACTTGGGTAGGTTTTTCATGTGTTAAAGAAAATCATCATAATGCCAAACATAAAAGCCCCAAAATAACAGCTTAAAATCCAAGTAGCAACACTCTTTTAAACTGTAATTTCCACTTTATCACTAACCTTCAAAATTCCTTGTGTCACACAAACCCCTCTTGTGTAATATATAATGTAACTCAATATGTGAATCTTGAACTCAAGCTATGGGGTTCAAAGAGGCACATTCTTTTCATCTGCCTAAAACAAAATGTCGCTTCAGGTGGAGAAAATTCCAAAAATGTCATCTTATTTACCTAGAGGTTTGTCAACACTTTTCTTTCCTTTAATACAATCAGTGTGTGACAGTAGCTGGTCACCTATCTCTGCTTCTAAAGGGCACTGAAACAGTCCTGGTAATTCGATCACTTCCACGGTCTGATTTGCGGTATGAAAGAAAGGAGCCTGAGCGAAATGCTAGTTTCATAGAGGCTGCTTAAGTCACCGCGAACGAATTCTTCATTCTTAGTGAGCTGAACCGCAGAGATACACCGGTCGTCTCGTTTGGGAAAATTGGCATGATAAGGATATAAACAAATAAAAAAGCCTCAGTTTTAACATCACTTATCGCCACACGTGGATGCACGAATACGCACTCACAAACACACACACATACTTCTCCCTTCCATAAATATGTAAGGATAAGCAAAGGGAGACTATCACAATGACTTTTACAATTGGAGTAATTTAGGAATTCAGACATCGGACTATTTATCTGCCTAATGCATAATAGACTTATTTTCCCTTTTAACCAGGAAAACTAGAAAAAGTTTAGATAGTTTAATACCAACACCTGAAACAAATCTGACAGGGGGAAAGGAGAGGGGTTTGGGTAACATTGCCAAGTTACACCGCAGAAGGGGGGAAACCATTTCTCAGGGCGCTGCTAGGTGAAGACAGGAGCTGATGTTGTTCAGACCCTTTAATACAAGTTTTCCTAAAACAGCATATGGGTGTGAGAGGGAAGGTAAAACATTTAAACTCCTTAATAAAGAACTGACCTTAATTTATCTACATTTTGAATGAGACAAGCGGTTCTGTTTTTCTAAGAATTGCAAATGATGAAAATACTATTATTTTTCTCTAGTTTACTGACTTCAATCTGCAGGCATGCTTATAATGCCTTTTAACGAGGCAGGATTTTCATTTTCCTCCCCCTTCCTCAGGTACCTTAAGGCAAGACCTTCCTTCAGACGTGGGAATGTTTGTGGGACTATAGGACAAAGGACCAAGGCATTTTCACAGAGCTGATCAAGGGGGAAGTGGATTTGTGAGATTCTGTTAAGAGCAAGAAGAAGAGACTAAATGACAACTTTAAATCTGCGACAATCATTTACTAATGTGCTGCTATATCAAATAAGTTTAAGTTTTTGACAGGATCAAATTAGATTTATTACAGAAACTGCTGCATAAATAGCATATGGCTATGTTATACCACCTATTTCAAATCCTGGTGATGTTTCCCCTCCCCCTCCAGAATGGATAAATTGAGCCAAGCTATAAACCTTCTGTAAAAAAAGAGAAATAGACAAGTTCAAAAACAGATGTAGGAGATCTGGGTTTCTCTATTAAAGTTGTAGTTTTAGCATGACTGCCCCAACTCTGCATTTAAAGAACTGCGACTCCTTAAGAAATAATTAAAGTTATAAGGTCAGTTTTACGTTTCTCCCAGAATGATGTTGTATTAAGGATTTGAGCTCAAAATTATGCTTCTGTTTTAATGTTCAATTACAGTTACATGGGAAAAAAAGAAGAGTGTGTGGTTCTGAATCACACCTAGCTGAAATCAGGTTATGAAGAATTATTTAGTAGGAATGTATCATATGGCTCTTTAGACTTCACTTGTGAAAGACAAATATCGGAGAAGTCATATCAAAACATCTTGTCTAATTCTAATTATAGCTTTGATGCTGCAAACTCTCTGATGCATAAGATATATGAAGCAGTTATTCCATGTCCCACACCGTACACTAGAAGGGCAGAGCCACACAAACAGAAAACGGGAAAAATATCCAAATCCAAATCAAACTCCTGTGGAAGCTGGGCTTGACAACTCACACGACAAATTGAGAGATGGACATGTCTTCCCCGTCTCATTGCTCTGCAGACACCCACCCCCAGCCCCCGCGTCTCGAATAATGCAACTCAGTTTTCCTTTTTAAAGAAAAGTTTCAGTTCTCCCATAGATGAGAAAGACATTGCAAGGTCTTATCTCAGACCAATGGGCACACCACTGTAAACATCATGGCACTCAGCACCCCCGCGGACTCCCTCTCTGTGGTCAGTCTTCCCAGCTGCCCTATCTGTTACTGTCTGATTAGTTCTGCTAAGGAGCCCCTCCCCTGCCAGCTTTCGGTGCCATCTGTTCTACACAAGATGGCTGCTGCCCAGCAACCTAACACTGCCCTCCTACCTGGCACCCGGCTACCATCCTTACCCCAAAGTGCTAACACAGGTTCTCACTGCTGGCAGAGTCAGGATTTCATTACTACTACTTTGACAAGTGCAGGGTTGTTTGTAATTTCTCTTTTATCCTGATTTTGATTGTACAACCACCTCCCACTGATTCCGTTTGCTTCAGTTTTGTTGCTCACAGATTTTACTCTCCACATTAATCTCCCTCTGGCATGTTACTGCATCTGTTCCCTTTTTTATTATTAATTTTCAAATTCCCACCATTTTTGACAAAAAAAGGAGGTAATCTACACTCTGTTTCTGCCCATTTCATTTTCTTTAATTTGGAAGATAAGTATGAAAGCGTGCCAAAGAAGTTAATTCTCCGTTAACAGTTTATTTTCTGGCATCCCTAAGCCTTTGTATATGAAAAACAGAGAGGAATAAATGTTGACTGAATCACAACAACAGAGTTGCAACCATTCCTGGATTTAATGAAAAGCAAACATATGAAACAGCAACTAGAAAGTTTCTTAGTCACACAAGTTGTCTCCCGCTCCCATTCTCCCTTCTGCTTTCCACGGATAATTCTCTGTGCGAACCGCCGGGTGCAGGACCCGAACTTGGCTCTGCGGCGCTGACACGGGCTCCCTGTCCGTGCAGATGAGTTTTGTTATTCCTTAATACGAGATCGTCATTCCTCAGCCCAGACGTTGTTGGCTGATTCCATAGCGAAAGACTCTGAATAAACGGCCGGTTTCAGAAATTGGTTAAGAACAGAGAACCGCCGTGCGCGCAACAAAGCAGAGCTTCAAGGGCCCCGGGTTGCGGAGCTGCCGCCATTAGACGCTGTTCTGATGAAGAGTTAATATCGAGAATGAAAGTGGTTTTCCTTCTGGACACAAAGAAGACCGCTGACGGTGTAGGAAACACGAAATAATACGTTTAGCAGTATTACCTCTGTGCCCCTCCTGTCTCAACACCACAACCTCGCCAAAAGGCGTTGGAGACACCGCCGGGTTGCCCCTAAGTTCTCCGGACTGATCAACGCATTGCGACTGCTAATTAATTGATTTGACAAGAATTCATATTAAAAGCATTAGAGTCCCTGAATATATAAGCGACGCGCTTCAGACTTATAGAACCTTCAATGTGTTAAAATGATTTTGCATATACATATGCATCCTCAGAAAATCACAGTGAAGCTGTGTCTGTAGGAAATAGAGGAGGGACGGAGATTTCTCCCAAGGTGACAGGAGATTACCAGACACAGAGCTAGGACAAGCACCAAGCTCAGTCAGACGCGTCTCAAGCCAGCGCCTGGGAGACAGGTGCCCAAACTCACTTTAATGCCCCGTCTCTAGCGCCCTCCACCCCACCCCTGGAGCAGACCCCAGTACGGACTTGTGACTCTGTATGCTTCTTAGGCTGATACAGCGACGCCGGTGAGAATTACTCCTCCAACCTCCTGGCTCCCTGAAGGCGTGCGCAGGACACTCACCCGTGTCCTCCCTGGGGACCGACTCCGTCTGAGCTGAGCGTGAGACCCAAGCACCCCGGGTCTCCCCCTCTCCACTCCCGCGGCGTGGTCAAGAAGGGACAGGCTCAGCCCTCTCCTGGCTACCCTGCAGCTGCCGGGCCGCGCAGAGCCAAGCCGGGAGAGCGGAGGCTTCCCCAGCGCGAAGCGGGCTTTCCAGCTGGTCCCAAGCCTGACCGCCCCTGACCCGTTTGGTGCCCGCTCTGAGCCCCAGCGTCTGTATCTCCGCCACCGCGCGCTGCCAGCACAGCAGTGTGGGAACGTGTTTACGCGTACTGGGCCCCGGTCCCCACGCAGTACGGGGGTTCCCGGGCACTGGGCAGACCGAATGTTCCCCAAACCTCTTATTTTCTCAGGATCCTTAATGAGCTTTGATTCTAGGATGCGCTGTGGAGTACACTCACGAATACTAGGGAGATATTAAAAAACAAATGAGGAATGACTAGTAACTGACCTATTGGACACATCCAGTTAGGAAGAGCTGTTTATGAAAACATTAATGTCATTAGGGTACTGGTTTTTTCCCCCCCTTCCTATTCCTTTTATCTTAAAATAATACTGGAGACCAAAACTTTCTTTTGGAAAAAACATCCGGATTGAGGGCACTAAGGTAACAGTCTTAGGAATTTTTAAAAGTCCTCCTTCCAGTTTCACCGAGCTGGATGCCGGCCGCTGTCGAGTGGTGTGGCCGATCCTCTCCCGGCGTCCTCTGGGCTTCAGAGCATGGGCTGCCTGCTGCCGCCGCGACCACACTGCAGGCTGCGGGCCCGCGCGGCGGGGAGGAACGCACATCCCCGGCGACGGCTTCACTGTGCGCACACTGGGCTTCGCAGGACTGCGAGGAGGGAGCCAGGGACGCTGAGCCGAACCCACAGACGCATCTTTTCTGGCAGCCTCTGGGTCTAACCTCGCCCGCTCCGGGCCGCACGGAGCCCAGGGTGCCCGGCCCGTCAGACAGGTGGGGCGAGGGCGCCAGGCAGCGTGGCGTCCACCAGAGCAAGACGAAACGCCTTTTCTTTCCTGGCTCTCTGACAGCCTGTTTTCTCTGATACTGGGTGGGGGAGGAGAAGAAAGATGCAATTTATAACAGCACCAAGGCCATCTATTTTGAGCCTTGAAGATGTTGGTTGCACATATATCCATTTAAAATTATTTTTGACACGTTCTCTGCTTAATTTATTCATGAAAGGAGTACAAGAAAAAATGAGCTTAACTTTTAAATGGAAACTTTAGGCTAAAAATTCTTGAATAAAACTCAGGAGGAAAAAAAAAGATAAAGTTCACTGTGGCATAACAAGAATGCATGCCAATGTTATATTATCTTCTTCAAATGAACAAAGAGTGAAACTTTGGTTTGCTGACCTAAGCAGAGAGATGAGCAAAGTTTCTTCTTAATTTCCCCTAACAACAAAGAGCAGAAGAAAATTTATTCAGCATTTCCAGAGAATCTGCTCAATGATGCCAAACATGGTGTTGGGGACACAGAGATAGAAGAGGCCTCCCTGCGGGCCCTAAAGTCTTTCTGTCCAGTTTGAAGGATCTTTTACTCTTTGTGACGGTGGCATCTGAAGGTCCTGGTTCGGGCCCTGTCCAGTCCCTTCCCTCCCGGCTGCACGGTCCAAGCTTTTATTTTTTTTTTTTTGAGACAGGGTCTCATTTTGTAGTTCAGGCTGGCCCTGAGCTCACTATGTAGCCCAGGCAAGCCTGGAACTCAGCAATCCTCCTGTCTCTGCCTCCCGAGTGCTGGGATTACAGGCGTGAGCCACCACGCCCAGCACTGTGGTATGTGGTATTGTTTGCTGGTGGGCATGAGCCACCACGCCCAGCATTATATGTGGTTACCGGGGATCGAACTCAGGACCTTGCGCTTGTGAGGCAGGCGCCGGAACCACAGAGCTAAATCTCCGGCCCAGGTCCAAGCTTTTTCTGACACTCATCACCCTCATCCCAAAAGTATTGCTGGCAGCCAGCTCGCTCTTGGGACTCAGGAAACTGTGGTAGAACACCATTTTGTTTTGATACCTGATTGTTTATAAAGTGTTAGTTTTGTAAAAAAGTACAAGCGCATTCTGGACTGACATTTTTTAAACCACCCCGCCCCCGTCCCAATCAAGCTCACTAATCATTCACTTGAAAATTGTAGCGGCTTAATGTTGATTTATTTTGGTTTTGTTTTTTTGAGACAGGATAGTTCAGGCTGGCCTTCATCTCACTATGTAGTCTAGGCTTGTGGCAATTCTCCTGCCTCAGCCTCCCACGTGCTGGGATTATAGGCATATACCACCATGCTCAGTACGAATTTAAAACTGATATAGGAGCTGGGGTGTTTCTCAGTGTTAGAGCTTATGCTTAGCATGTACAACTAGGTTTGATCCCTAGAATAAAAAAAAAAGAATAAAAACAAAATGGGTATAAAAGTTTCCAGACATTTAGTCTCCATGTTTACACTTCTCTTGTCACAGACTGGTGGCCACAGTCCATGACGGAGCCCCCGGACACCTTGCTGGGGCTCAGTGCCCGGCCCGCTAGGTGGCACACACCCAGTACTCACCTATGCCTTGTACGTGGTCTCGTCCTAACAGTCCAGCACGTTCCCTAAGGGATTTCTGACTCCTCAACCCAAAAGTCCGGACTCATACTGGTAGTTTGAGAGGTCAGGCAATTAAACTCCAGAGCATGTACAAGGGTCAAGGGGTGGACTGTAAGTGCGCTGGAGTGCGCTGGGAAGGAGGAGGCTTTCATCACCCCTCCCAGCTCATCTGTCCATGATGATGGGATAACCTGCAACTCCCGCGCTGGGCTCTACAACTTCTCACTGTCAAGACCACGCTGATGCTGCAGGGCACGTGGCTACAGGTCAGAGCCTCCCCTTTGGAATGTAAAAGTGGGTCACAGCATAACCCTCACTGTGGGGTCTCTCACTTAGCTCGGGGCTCTGAGAAATTCTCCGAGTTCATGTCATCACTGCAACATCATTTACAGACGAGAAGAAACACGGGTCCTAAAGGATCCACGGTGACAGCAGCAGGTCCCTGCGGGTTCCATAGTTTCCATTTGTGCTCAGGGCAATTCAAATTCTAAAGCGAGTGCTCGCTTTGGCAGGAAAGTCTCTGATAAATAAACAAAAGAAAGCTTCCTGGAGTAGTTTCTCTCCAGATCAGACCAGAGAAAGAGAAACAGAAAGTGAAAGAATTTGTTTCCGCATCGTTCACAGATATGTCTGACCAAGGACTCAATTACAGTCATGTAATCATTCAGAAATGATTGTCTTAGCGACCTATACCATAAACTGACCAGCCCCCATGTATGCAAAATGGTGGTCTTGGGAGAGAGATTTAAATTCTGTAGCTTCAAAGCTGTCTAAACATGTTAAAAACAAGTATACGAGGGAATTTTCACTCTTCCCCCCCCTTCTCCATTTGGTAGAAATGAAGTAAAGAGTAGAGAAGAATGAAAAAGAGTAGAGAAGAGTGAAAGTTGTATTATAATACATTATATGACTGAGGCAAATAATGGGCCAAAGGAAACTGTTTCTTAGGAAAAGCCCAAGCCAAGATTAAAATTCACTGACATGTATTTATATCAGTGCATAAAGAAAGAGCTCACACTTTTTCTATTACAAATGTATGTTGCTGATTTTTCTGTTGTCTTTTTGGGAACAACTGCGTTCATCCATTTTCCTAGCCATTTACACAGTATTGTGGCATGATGGATAAGGGCTGAGCTTGGCAGGCAAATCACTGGGGTTCAAAACCTGCTTCCAGAACGTGTCAGCTGTGTGGCCTCAGATGAGTTGCTTTACTTCTCTGGGCCACACTGCCTCAACTGTACAACCGAGGCGTCTGCATCCCAGAGAACTGCTGGAAGACTTGGCGGGAGGCACTGAGCTCAGCTCCGGGGCGAGTCACTGGTGCCCTGAGCCCCTCCCTGCGGGGAGTGGCTGCCTGACTTCTGAAAGAGCTCCTTCCTCCATGCAGGTGGCGAGATAAACCCGGCTCAGTCTCTGAGGCTTCCCCCAGGGTGTGGTGCTGCTGCTCCCTCTGCAGAGTTCTCAGCAGGGACGACAGTCAAACAGTTCAGACTTCAGGGACAGCATGAGAAGGAGGGACAGTTACAGGAGCCCAGAAAGCCCAAAGAATAACCAAAGGGTCAAGAACGGCGAAAGGGCAGAAAAGTCCAAAACTACATGGGCTTGTAACTGGCTAGCAATCAGCACGAGAGGATCGGTACGGGTGGAATAAGGCCGGAAGGCTGGAGCGTACGGGGGTGACCTAAAAGGCCATGCGCAGAGAGGTGGGCCTGCCGGGACGGTGAGTGTGGCACCACGGAAGGTGCTGAGAATAGAGCACAGAGTCAAGGCAGTGGCACTGGAGATTCAGCGGGCAGGCGGCACAGACGTCGGGCGGGGCTCGGAGACGTTGCCGCGACCCCGGCGGCCGGCAGAGCCTGAGTTCTGAGGAGCGTGCTGGGCGGGCGTCCGCAACGCTCCCGCGTGTCCGCTCTGAACTCCCGCAGAGAAGCATCTTACGCAGAGGGTGCACAAAGTAAGGTGAATACCTACCGTCCGGGAACAGGAACTACGTCACAGCCTATTTTAAATAATTTTACAATTTCTGATTATCAGAGTTAGTAAGAAATTTAGAAACGTGTAGACGTAACTCATTTTCCAGGCAAGTAAATAGGCCAAGAGACCTAAGCGATTTGCTCAAAGATACAAAGATAACGAACGCCGAGGAAAGACACCGCAGTGCAGTTTGCTCCGTCCTGGGCTACCTGGGGGTCTCCCCTAAAAACAGTGTACAGTTGTAGCAGTATTTGATTACTTCCCTATAGCAGTTTTTGAATAATTTTCAATAATGAATAATTTAATACACAATACTGAAGTCCCATTTTAGTCTCCTTGGCTGGCAACTCTTCTACTGAACTTCAAAAACAGGGGTTTGGATTGAAATTGTAGCTCAGTGGTAAAGCAACGGTCTAACATCCATGAGGCGCTGGGTTCAATCCCCAGCACTGCTAAAAGCCTCTGTAGAGATTCCTGCATGTGCTTTCACCCTCTTTCTTAGTTATAACTAATGCCTCTATGGAAAAGCTCCCAGATCTGAGCCTCTAGCCTCGAGCTTTGCCACACATCAAACCTACAAAGGACATCTCCACCCAAACTCATAAAGAAAACGTATTCTTTCCCTCTGCTGCCTCCTTTAAGTCTCCTCGTTGGATTAAAGGACTGTGCAGTCAACTTAGCCTGGAAACTACAGTGTCACCTTTAGTTTTGTCTCCCATTTGATACCCTCAGTACCTCTTGACTACGACTTTCTTTCCATTTCGCTGGTCTAGCCAGGGGCTGAGAGCTCTATTCCTATCCCACTGGGGTCCCTGCTAATCACTGCTTCCTCACTCAGTCTATGTTCATAATCCTTTTCAATTGCAAAAAACCAATTGGAACCTATCAAGCTCTCTTGACTTCTTACCTAAACTAAACAATCTCCTAACTGTGGGGCTAATTTGTTTGTAAACAGCCAGATAGTAAATATTTTAGACTTTGAAGCCCATATCAACTTGGCTGTGGTAGTGTAACCCATTATAAATAATGGATCATTGTACCTATGTTCCACAAAACTTTATGCATAGTCTTTAAGTATCACAGGCAATAAAAAATAATAGCATCATTATTATATAATAGCATTATTATTGTCATTGAAACTATTTCCCAAGCTGGCTTCAAATTCCTCGGGTGATACTTCTGTCTCAGCCTCTCAAGAAGTTGGGACTATAGGTGTGTGCCACTGTGCCTGGCACACAATTCTGTCCCCCCCCCCCAAGCAAACATAAAAGAACTCTACTCCTAGCTTATAAAACAGACAGAAACAGACAGTGGGGCAGAGTTTGCCCATGGGCCGTCATTGCTGGCTGTGTCTCCAGTTATCACCTCCCTTGAGGTCATTCTCTGAACTGCTAGGTGAATCAGAATCCCAACCCAGCCAGAAACCCAGTCAAAATCCCAACCCAGTCAAAATCCCAACTTAAGTTGATCATGTTGATAGCTTAAAATGCACTGAGACCAACACATCACTGTCAGAATGGCCAAGACTCCTTTATGGCCCTTCCTCTGGGCCCTGCTCCCCTATTCAGACTTATTTCCACCAAATATTTCATTTGATGGGACAGTTTATATTCTCTATTGCTTTTATGTCTTTGCCTATGTTGGCCTCTGCACTGGTGGACCCAGCCCACCTTTGCCCACTTCGAAGACTCCTATTCTTTAACGGCTTTATTGAAATCACTGCCAAACCTCTGCCCTTCCCCAACAATCATTTTCACTCACAGTTTCCCTATCACTTTCACTCTCCCCCGTGCAGAATGAGTCAATCCGTGTTCCCTTTGTAACGTCTACTTCTACAATAGCAGTATCATCACATTTAATTATAACTGCACACATAGAGCTGGCTCCTTTCATTGAGGATAAGCAACCTAAGCATATGAAATGAGTCTTATTATTCTGTTAGGGCCCACAGAGTACAGCAGTACCTCGGTTCTGGAACTTGATGCTTTCCATGATTCTGACGCAAACCAAGATGGACGAGAACCTGTTTATTCAGTGGCTGGCTCAGTGTTGTCCTTCTGGGGAAATTTGATTAAACTGTACTTCAAAGGTAGTAGGAGCTCACTGAATGCTGACTAAGTGACTATTATCTCCTGCCACCCGGGTCTTATAATAAATGCTGAACTTTTATTTTTAATGTTTAAAATCCAGTTTGAATCAAAATAGGGAGGAAAACCACAGACAGTTTTTTCTTTCAGATTGATATATAGATTTCTACTTTAATTTTTAAAGTTTTTCTTTGACCCTAAGGATATGTATTCTGATTTTATCATTACTATATAATATATGTTTTACATTTGATTTTAAACTGTGATAAGAATATGCCACTGAGGCAAGGTGCTATTTGCACAAGCATTATGTAGTTCAGCTGGTCTATCCTGAAAAAGAAAAGTGTAGCATTTCTTAGCCTCACCTGAGTATACTGAGTCAATAAAGAAGGATGAATGCTAACAAACTCCTTTTTTTAAAAAAAAAAGTATATAAAAAATATTTAGTGCCACAGACAAGTCACATATTCAGTGCAAAGGAGAGATACACGATTCCTTATCAATTGGCATCTTTAAATGAATGAATGTGGATTTTATAAAACATGAGCATAAATTGAACATAAAATGCTTTCAGTAATACTGTATTTAGGGAACAGGTAATTCAGTTTGATTTCCCATAAAACTAGGTTTATATTTTTGTACAACTGGTTAATTAAAGTTCAATGGAAAAAGCTTTCTAAGGAACCAAGTGAAAAAATTTTTCTTAAGAACAAAGGAATTAGTTACCACTCGTCCATTTTCTGCAGTTGGTGCATCTTAATGTATTTGCAAGAAATCGATCTTGTCAAACAGTACAAATTGATACTGCTCGGGAAACTCTACAGACTTTGACTTCAGTAATTAACTCTCTGAATAAGATAGAATAGCACAGGGGGCAAAGCCAGCGTTAATATTTATTTACTGAAGCTCAGCCATAAAGACATTAAAAGCTGTCTATTTCTGTGGTTTACTAATACTCAGCACACGAATAGTTGCTGCTCAGTACGAGTCTGACAGAAAAGAAAAACTGTACCATTATCATGATGAAGCTAAATTCTGAAACTTTGTGGATTAAATAATCACCACAACTAGGTCAATATTATATTCTCAGTTCCACAATGGCAATATATTAAACACACATGAAAAGAACAGTTATAATTCTGCACAATTAAGCAATATTTTCTCATAAAAGTATTTCATCTAAGGTTTCTCCCCCAACATCATAATGTATAAATGATTTATTTTTCTTCTTTCTCCCCCCACCCTTTTCTTTCACTGTTTAAAAAGGAAGGTGTCAAACCATTTGGAATATTATCACAACAAAATTTTTTTCCCCTTAACAAAGTTTGATTTTAACAGAACTAGAGGCATCTTAACACTAATCTAAAACTTTGGGAGGTTCACCAACCTCTAGAATATTTTTTCTTCAAATGCAGGCTGTTCAAGTGGTGCTTTTCTCCATCTGTTATCATACCGTGCTCAGAATTACATTGTCATATTTAATGTAAAAGGGATCAGTCCCCTTTCATAGTTGAAATTCAACATAGTACTATAATTGGAGGGCCAGTGTTTTTCTATTTTATAAACTAAATAAAATATCATAAACTTACATGTGTATTTAGACAAAATTCTCTCCGAAAACTGAAAAACTCTAAGAACTGAACAAATCCAAAGGCTTGATCTGAGAACTGAGAAACTGTACTAAAGCTCACAGTGAGAAGGAACCACTCACACGGTAAAGTGAAATTATCTCCTATCCCTATTTTATATTACTCTGCGTATGTATTTAGGTGTGTGTGTGTGTTTCCAACACAGGAAATACAGTGCTTACATCCTAAAGGGTCTTATTTTAATTTAGAGCTGAGCTATATGTTTACTGAAGTTTACAACAACAGTGGTCACATCCCAGTATCTCACGATGAAAACAATGCTCTTGAACCCTCCGTGTGTAAGCATGGTTATGATCACGATTCACACACGAACAATGCTAATCAACTTGGTCTCTATGTTTGACACCTATTTCGGACATGGGTCTTTCTTTTGTATGGGTTCCATTTCAGTTTGCATTTTAGGATTCTTTTTACTTCATCTCTTTCATTGCTGACATATCTGTTTATTTCCCTACATGTGTTCTTCAGATCCAACATGTCAGCGTTTTTATCAGATGAAGAATTAACAGGAGAGGTTGTGGTGATGGTGGGAGAATCGTGTCATTTTGCTTATATTGATAGAGAATCGCTTAAATATTTGAGCATTGTAGATGAAAGGTTTTGTAATCTATCAGTAATTCTCTGCCACACTTATCATTCACATGTCTGGGTGTTTTGCTTACCACATCTCCACTTTGCTTAATATGCCTGAAAGCTGTGTTGAATCGAATGCCTGAGACTAACTCGAACAACTGTTTGGCAGCCTGTGGCAGAAGTCAGTGCAGGGAATCGGGCGAGGGCGCATAATGGGATTAGGCAATACCTGGTGAGGTGCAGTTGGTGCTCGGCTTCGCCCAGCAGCGCTGTGAGTCCCAGGCACTCCTCGCTGGCCCGGGCTGCCTTCTGCTGCTCCTGCTCCGTGCGCTGCTTACTTTCACTCAGTTCTAGTCTCAATCTCTCTATTTCCTTAGGTAGAGAACAAGGAGGAAAATCCATATGAAATATATACACAAATTCTAAACTGGCTCATGTTAATTTTTCCTATGGGTTTTAATGGGATGAAAAATTATTAGAAAATTTAGGCTAGCTTCTGTTTTAGGACAAAGGGGATTAGCACATCCAGACAGGCACATTCGTGAGGTTGTTTTGGCTGGCAGATAGAATCTAGTTTTAAAAATTAAATGATTAAATGAGAGTAGTCAAAATGCATAAACTGCACTTCTATTCTGAGGCTCGTCGCCTTTATAAAGTCATTATAACTTAAAATGTCACTATCTTCAAAATGTAAGAATATTTTTATTCAAGAGATTTCATCAGATGCACTCAGGGGATTTATAGCAAATATGTGACTTTTTATTCTGAAAGATATGATTTATAATTTCATTTGAATGTTATGAAAGCCAGATTAAAGGTTAAAAATTTTTAAGATGTCTCTTAGAAACATGTGAGATGTATAAAAAAGCATTATTAAAACGCTCAATATTATTTGTTAGAAATGATTTAGAAAAAATAAAACATGAGAACCTTTAAGCTTAAAAGTATATAAAAATTTACAGCTGCAATATTTAAAATTTACATTTCAAAAAAGCCACAGAAGCACTCCAAGATCAATAAATGAGTTTATAAAAATGAAAATTTATGATTGGCTTCAAAAGAAATTATTTTTATCATACTGAAACATATATCTCAAAGCAAAAATACTGATATAGGGTATAGTTTTACATAATTTTCATAGTGAAGTTGAAATATTTATTACAGGACATTTATGAAATTAAGCAAAAGAAAATAGAATTTGGCACTTAAAATATTCAAGCTAAACAAAAACAACAACAAAAAAAGGAAGGGTAGAAAAATTTTCAAGTTTAACAAGAAGAATCAATTTTGATACATAAGAAGAAAACAGTATCTTTTTGAGAAAAAAGTCATGTCTAAGCCAAAAGTTAGCATCTAGATACATTTTTAAATTTCATTAAGTCATTACTCAAAATCTGGAATGATCTCCAACTATAGTTAATACATCATATAAGATAAACTTAGTAATTAATTTATATATCTTTATAGTCAAGTTATCCACATCAAAGTTATATATTACCAACAATATAATTTATTGTAAGTTCTCAAATATTTTTTAAATAATATGATACTGAATATGTTGCTTTCATTCAAAGTAGACTTGCTATATTTCAGAATAGAATACTAAATATATCTGATTTATTTCTTTAAAATATTTTATTATCCATTTTTAATCTTATATGTAATTAGAGATGAAAAATAGCCATCTATTAAATTTTACTTAACATTTATGAAGTTAACAAAAGCAAAGTACAGAATCAGAATTATACGTTGACTTGAAAACTTCAAAAATTCATCTATTAATTTTTCATACAGTGCTACATACAAAAACAGTGCTAGATGTTATATTGAACTCAGGGTCCCCATGTCTACATTCAGAAGCTAACAATTCATCTGGGTAAATGAGTAAGGTACACACATTAAAAAAAACTATAATAAATAAATTGTACCAATAAAGAATTCAATTAAAAAAACTATAATAATACAAAGTATATAAAAAACAAAAAATAAATTGTTAATCCATGATAATCCAAGCCTCCATTGCCAGATGAGGACTAATATAGCACAGGGAAGAAGAGAAAGAAGGTAAGCACAAGATAGGGTAGATCCCATTAGGGAAGGTCTCAAATTATAGATTAATTCCTTTTTTTTTTTTTTGAGACAGGGTCTCGCTTTGTAGTTCAGGCTGGCTCTGAGCTCACTATGTAGCCCAGGTAAGCCTTGAACTCAGCAATCCTCCTACCTCTGCCTCCCAAATCCTGGGATTACAGGTGTGAGCCACCACACCCAGCACTCTGGTATGTAGTATGGATTGCTGGTGGATGTGAGTCTCCACGCCCAGAATTGTATGTGGTTACCAGGGATCGAACTCAGGACCTTGCACTTGCAAGGCAGGCATCAGAACCACTGAGCTAAATCTCTGGCCCAAGTTGCATTTCTCTTAAAATAATAGGAGACATTAATGTTTTAAGCACACATGCCACTTGACAGAAGCTAAATTAAGAAAAAAAAACTGAATCAATGTGCAAGATCAAATTCAGATGGAAAGGAAAGGAATAGCACAAGGGAGACCAGCCCAGAGAGGATGAGTAGAAAGACCTGAACCAGAAGTATAAAGAAAGCATGGTGATTTAATGGGACTAAAAGGACCAGACACCAAATATGACTCCAGAGTTGTGAATTTAGAAAATACCAAAGAATGACATAGACAGAAAACATATACAATTCCAAACTTCTTTAAAAGAAGAGATACAAGGCTGGAGATGACACATGTATCTTATATGTGTGAGACCTTGGGTTTATTCCCCAGCACTGAAGGAAAAACACAACAAAACAGATATAACAGTTTTTGTAAGCATCATACAATAACAACATATAGTGTATATCTCACACTGAGAGTTAGGCTTTTAAAGCATAAGTCAATTGGTTTCTTATTCTCATGCAATTAATGAGTCGGAGGCTGCATCGAAAGCCAGTCAAGCACAGAGGGAAAGAGCCACCGTAGATCAGGGCTCCAGACACAGCGTGAGCACTTTTCAGCTCTGTGACCTTGGACAAGTCATTCATCTACCAGGTAACTTTTCTTCAGCCTAAAATGAAAGTGAAAATGTAGCAAGCTTCAAAGACTTGTGCAGGTTGACTGGGAAGATGAGTGTTTAGCTGAGCACTTAGCACGTAAGAGCTGCAAGATAGCTTTCAAAATAGAGTCTTCGATTAGATTCAGTGCAAGTTCCTCCTTCTTTATATAGCAGATTTTGGTAGGAAAAACGAAGCTGGGTAAAACTTTATCTATTATAATTTTCAAATTAAAAAAGCATTTTTTTAGGAATATGGAAAATTACCGCCTGCTTCTGATTATCCATGCCAGCAAAAGAGCTTCTTGGTGCAGATAATCAAAACCAACAAATAATCTAACCAGCTGGACCAGAGCTCAACACTTAGTCCCGAGTCAGGAAAATCTGCCATGGCACCAACTCCAACAGTTAGAAGAGAAAGCACTTGCCAGAAATGCCACGCTCCCACTGGCAGGATAATCCTTTGCCTCACCCAACTAGGTCAGGCCTGCTTCCTTGGCTGTACACAATGACTCGTGGATGAAAGGCCAACAGTCATAGGCCAATTGTGACTCCTCTCGAAGCCCACTATTAACCTGTGTGTCCCCCATGCAGTTGATGTGGCCATCTTTTGGCCAAATGAGCTAAGGCAGGTCCAGATAGCTTCCCCAAAAGATCCACTTCAGATCATGCAGGGACGGTCCAGGAATATGTCCACTGGTACAGTACTTGGCCAGAATGGGGAAGGCCCTGAGTTCTATTATTACCATCTCAGGGGGTTAAAAAGAATATAGTCACCAAAACAGCTGAAAGCTGAAACTGATGAAATAGGAGAGTAGGGCCAGCAATGGGACACAAAGAGAGGGAGCCACACTACTGTTCATTTATATCCTTCTAACTGTAGGGAGCTTTTCCTTAATCAGGGATAGATGTACCTTTATCTTTTCTTATCAAAGTAATTTGCCCAGTTTAAGTCAAACAGTATTCTGTTCTTAGGAAAGAGCAATAGTGCCCATGTTCTATCTCTCACCTATCGATAAATCTAAGCTCCAAGGGTACATACATTATCAACTCTTCTGATATTTATCTACATACTTAAACCACTACTTGCTGACTTTGCAACACCAGAGCTCTTCTATTGATTTCCTATGTTAAAATAGATAACAAGCCAAGCCATGTGTCATACGCCTGCAGTTCAACACACTCAGGAGACTGAGGCAGGAAGATCTCTTTATGTATAGAAGCTCAAGGCCAACCTGAGCGACAGAGTAAGACCCTGTCACAGAAAACAGTAACAATTTAGGTTTCTTACACCATCCGCCTATATACAATTTATGCTTCCATATAGTAGTTTTGGCTAAAATATTAGTAGTTCATTTACATTATTATTCATGGCAACTCTTTCACTATTGTAACAAGTATTACTTTAAATTAGTTTTTAATACATCACTTTACTATCTCTGGAATTAAGTCTTTTTTGAGTTGCGTCTCACTATGTTGCTCAGACTGCCCTCAGGCATCCTCCTGCCTCTGCCTCACCAACGACAAGGTCTGCAGGCATGCAGCACTATACTTAGCAACCTGGTTTATAAATAGTTCGTTTTTCTAGTTATCTCATATTTCCCTTTAAGAATTAAAATGGAATTTCCAAATCCCTACTAATAATATTTTTTCAAATAGTTAAACATCAGATAAACTACAA
This sequence comes from Thryonomys swinderianus, assembly GCA_004025085.1. Lineage (NCBI taxonomy): Eukaryota > Metazoa > Chordata > Mammalia > Rodentia > Thryonomyidae > Thryonomys > Thryonomys swinderianus. The sequence continues at coordinate 12,735 of PVIC010014352.1, read as the reverse complement.
GTTTCTTGAACCCACCCTCCCCAACATGTCCTTGGGGGCTACATCTGGCCTTTCTGATCTCTCTCTTATGATAAGCCTTCTCCATTCTCCTTCAAGTCCCCGGTTTCATGGATCACAAGTTACTCTATTTCTTAATTTACTTTTTTGGGGTGTTGAAGTACATTCTCTGTGTGGCTTTCATAAGAAAGAATATACAGAACTATATGTTTTATACATATTTGTATGTCTGAAAATGCTCTTGTTTTGTGCATACATCCAACAGTTTTGCTGGATATATAATTCTATTTTTAAGTTGATTTTCACTTAGGATTTTTAATGGATCACTTTCTTCAAGATTCTCATATTATGATTAAAGTGCCCCAGGCCACTGTAATTCTCAACATTTTCAGTAGAGCTTTTTGAATCTGAAGGCTCATTTTCTGTACTTTGTAGTCACATTGTCTTGTATTATTTTAACTATTTTGATGAAATACATTTTGATGTTTCTCCTTCCAGACCTCTTATACATTGGTTATTAGCTTTGTTGGACTGATTATCTTAATATTTTCCATCTGTGTATTTTAAGATTCTAGAAGACTTCCTTTAGTTATCTTCCAAAACCTCTACTGAATTTTAGAAAAAAAAAAACTATCGTATTTTCTATTCTCGTGAACTATTTCTTGTTTTCACTGATCCTTTTATATCTTCCTGTTAAAATATACAGTATTTCAAATGTTCCTCCTCATTAAATGCTGCTTTAGAAATATTTTCTGTTTCTAAAATGGAATACTGTACACAAGATTGGATAATTTATAAAGAAAATGGTTCCTTTTTGGTTCACAGTTCTGCACATTATGAAACTGAAGACTGGGCAGCTGTCTCTGGACAGGCCCTTGGGCTGTGTGAACTCACAGTGGGCAGTGACTAGACAAGGGTGTGCAGAAGAGAGTAAATATATGGGCAGCCTTGTTTTATAACAACCCATTTGTGCTGAAATAGCCCAGGCCTGTGGAAATGCACTTCTCACAGGACCTAAACACCTCTGGCCAAGCCCTGCCTCCAACAATGTCTGCACTAAGAAGTTTCGGAAGCGGAGGTGCATTCAAAACATAGCAAGGTCCCGTGTAACCACAGTCACTTGTTTAATTTATTCAGTGTATTATGTTTTAGCCTTACCTCAGATAATGATGAGTCTTGGCTGTACGTTCATGTGTGAAAGAACACAGTGAATAAAAATGCGGATGTAGTGAGTTTTGGGTAATACAATAGCTTAGGTTATTGTTCAGAAAATATTCCTATTTGTCTTCCAGGGAGAACAGAATACACAATCTTTCCCCAGTGGCTTAGAGCTTAGCCATATGATTTCATTTGGCTAATGGAATTTTCATGGATATAATGTAAGCAGAAGTCACAAGTATATTTGTGGTTTGGCTTTGCTTTCACGTTCTGGTGATTCTCCATGAGGAGAGCGTGCTCTGCGCAGCTGCTACCCCTCAGCTTGGACCACAGAGACACCCACGTGGAAAGGGACCAAAGCCAAACCACAGCCCAGATAACCTGGAGCAGACACCCTGGCAAAAGTGGCCTAGATTAGCCAGATCTCAGTTGTCCTAGAGACTCATAATGCAAGTATCCTTGATTGTTAGTGTAGGTGACTGAGGTCTGTCAATAAAGAATTACTGAGCTTGAAGGAATAAGACATGTTGGAATTACAGATCACTTTGGAATTTTATTGGATCTTTGAAATGCCTGAATAAAAGATATACAAAGCATTTATTTCTGTTTATGCACACAAGAAATTGAGGGTTAAAGGCAGTGAATGACTGTCCATAGAAGTCTGTCTAACCCTTAGACAGAAACTTCTGACTTTACTGTCTTTGTCACACTCTAAAACAAATTATGCAGTGGCATTCAAACCTTTTAAAAAACAAGATCCACAGTAAGAAATCCACTTTACATCACAATTCAGAGACACACACTCTCACACATAGATCAATGCACCAAGCATTTCATTAACCTTTATTATGTGAGGTGCCATCTCATAGTTTCTATTTCTTTATATTCTAGTCCTTTTAAAAAAAATTTTGGCTTCCATATACAAAATTCACTTGACAATCCTGTGACTTGAAAAGAATTCTGTACTTTATATAAATTAATACAACCAGAAAAAGTATTTCAAAGAGAATTTGAATTACACATTTCTTTTTAGCTCCAAAGGAAAAAAATACATATCAATTAATATAAAATCAATTTAAAAAAAAACTACCTCTCACCTTAGTCCTAACAGATAACTTTGCCTGGAAAGAAGAAGCAGCACACAGGAACTATTAAGAATCCAATGACAGTAATATGTCCCTGCTGCTAAACATTATGTGACTTGAAAATCATTTTGCCATCTTTAATTCAATGATTCATTAGGTAAGAGAAGAGGAGAATGGGGGGAAAAATTTTCTGCAAAAAATTGCAGTGAGAAGATTAGAATCCATAAGTCCTTGCACACTTAGAATGAAGAGCTGTGATGCTGCAGCTGACAAAATTTGACAACATGAATTTATCACTCAGAAACCAAAGGACGAATCCATAGACTATCTTATGAAAAGTAATACAATATATGACATTGAATATTGATACATAATCTATATTTGGAAAATTACAGTTTCTATCAAATATTGTTTAACTAAAAAGAATGGAAATTGGAAATCTAGTATTTATCCACTGATAATTTTATTAACTTCATGTTAAGATAAATTTCATCAGATTATTAATATATTTTTGTCTAGAGCTGCATTAGCTACCTGTGACTTTTTAAGCTAAAGAATATACTCTACCAGCTGCATTAATTACAGTATAAATTCTCAATAGTCACATGGTGATCATGGCTACCATACTGGACAATGCAGGTAGAAAATATTTCCATCTTCTCAGAAAATTCTATTGCACAATACTAGTGTAGAATATAAGAAAGTATTATCCAATTTATCTAAACTCACTCTCCAAATTAGATTCTTAGGGAACCATTCTATATGAATAAAAGGATATGATAAATAATAACTAAATCATTTTAGAAATGGCCAAAATTATTGTCTTCTTTATTGTAGCAGATGCAGAAGGCTGCTACCATTCTAGAAATCCTATCCATGATCATCATTGTTGACAGCATATGACATTGATTTAATACATTTTTATGGTTGGTCTAATGGTAACACTGATACAACAATCATTTTTGAGTGTTTACTATGCTCTAGGCACTTTTTTTTTAGCATTTTGTATTTTTAAACCTCATTTTGTAGTTCTTAAAAAATTTGTGAAATAAGTATCCTATTTCTGCTTTACAGATGAGAAAATTAAAGATCATAGATATTAGGTAACATATAACCTTTTACAGTGGCACAGCTGGGACTCAAAACTGGATTAGACAAAACAAATTTCAAGTCCCAGAATCTTTCCACTGTACCATACTGCCTCCTTACACAAACTTAAATGTAACAGAAAATAAAGAATATATAACACACAATCTGCTTTATAAAACTTGTGACCTACAATTTGACATGTGAAGAAGACACAAATACTACAGGGCCATTGGGAGAAGATAAAACTCACGTGACCTAGAGTGCAAGGCCCTAGTCATGGTTGACCTTGAAGAAGCATTTCCATGAGACTTCAGGGTTAATGACTTAAAGAGGTCCTGGAGCTTGGATGTACTTATCCTTGGATGTACTTATCCTCAGGTTTTATCGTCTTCATCTTTCACAACAGCACTTCTCCATACCAGTATGAGTCAACATGGGACTTTCAGCCTTCCCAATGACATAGGTAACATGCTTGGGAAGCTCTGATTTCCCAGTTGTTTCTCTTGGAGTTGTTGAATTACTCTGTCATCCAAGAAAGTATTCTTTGAAGGACTTGAAGTTTTTCTTTGCATAATGTTAGGAAAAGTTGCATCAACTGAACACTTCAAAGCACTTCCTTGGAACTAGACTAGCTCTCAGCCAAATGTGTTTAAAACAGATGAAAAGCAACTATGGCAGGAAAGATGAATCTTTCTAAGAGTGTATCCAAAGTAGAGAAGTAGTGAAGATTTCTGATACGAAGCAGTTACTATTATTACATTGTTAGAATAGAGCAGGCTTTTTGGTCCAGTAAGTTTACACTACTATTCTCTTGTGCCAAAATTCAAGGGCAAAACTAAGAAGCATTTGCTGCTCTGTGGTCAATTTACATAACAGTTCAGATGACAACTCTCTTCTGCACCAGTTCGGTAAATGCTTTTTGTGCAGGCTACAAGAAGAAAAAGGCCTTGCTTTGAATTTTCATGAACCTAGATTTTTGTTTACCACAGACAAAACATCAGGCTTTCAGAAAGTCTACAGTTTTTTCTTTCAAAAACTGAGTTCCTTTTTTTTTTTTTAAATTTTTATCTGGGTTCTATTTTTTGGCTCCTAATTCTGTCACGCTCTTTCAGTAATTCTAAAAGTTTAAATATCAACAATATTCTAGGTATTGGATGCTTAGACACTCACATTGTAAGCACCATAGATAGGTCTTGATCTTTTGTCTGCTTATGGTAGCAGTGTAATATCACTGGTGCTGCAGTAAGATGAATTAGATAGGCTAAAATTTTAAATACAATATGATTTCTGGGAAGCTTAGAAAAGAAGTTATATATTTTTCAAATGATGAATTGCAAAAGTTGTTATGTTATTGGTGAACATGGCTAAGAACAATTAGGAGAAATAAGTGAAGATCACAGTTTGAAATGGAAAAGAATTACCCAAAACTTCAGATTAATAAGAGGTGACATTAAAGTAGACAATATTGAAAGGAATGGAAAACTCTTGAAATAATGGAATCAAATACATAAATCTCCTAATTATTGACCATGTCATATGTCCACTATCAATGATGTTGAATTTTTTTATTACCTGAGAATAGTACCAGAGAATGCATCAAGAACTAAACTATGAAAAGATGGACCTCCAGTCATCATGATGCGAAGAAACCCTTTACACTTCAGAGGCACATCTGTCCCTGCCCAGGGGGCAGCCTTTGTAGGCATCAATGGGGTTAGGCCCCTGGCCTCAGGGGATGCAATCTAACATCTCAATCTTGCTCTGTGGTACGTTTGGGCCCTATTTTCACTCATCATGATCACAGACCCATATGGTTCATAATTAAACATTATTGCAAGAGGAATACTGGGATGACAGTAATGGCAAGAGGGAAATGGAAGAACTATGGGTATCTTTTCCTGTCATTCAACTCAGCAAATGAGTTAGAACTGTAGGCATAAATGTAGTGAGCCCTTGGTCAATTGCAGGACTGGGGTACCTTCCCTGCTGTATCTCACCCCACTAAGTGTAATTTTATTTAGGAAATATGCATACTTTTCATGTAAAGGCATCTCCAACATAAGATAACTTGATTAACAGCAATCTGCCTGTTAATCTTGATTAAGATAACTTGATTAAGATCTGCCTCAACAATAGAAGCAAAACGATATAAGTTAAAATTTTTAAGAAAAGGCATGAATCTCTTCCATGTGGGGATATAGAGACTAAACACCCACCAAAAAAAATCAATACATCGAATCCATTGAAGTTATTGAATTCTGATCAATTTACCAGATTTTATGAGCAATTTTGATCACATGGAATATTCACCTTTGAAGCTGGATTTAGAATATGAAACCTTCCTGAATGGCACTTTATTGAAATGAAATACTCTATTTTAGCAGTAGAATTTATTTCAAAGCTTCATGGGCCACTTTTTTTTTCTATATTTATAAATATTCTAGACAGTGAAGGGGTTAATTATACTTGACTACGTTCACCGGAAAGGATTAATCACTTTGGATATTTCCTGTTTTACAAAAAATTAATCACTTTTGCTATCATTTGTGGAGATCTTAGCATTTGCCCTCACAAATGTGCAGTGTCCCCTCTATTTGAAAAGACAACTGCTTCCTAACACCCCTGGTCCCGGCTGTGAGTCCTTGTACCAGTGCTGACTTACCCCTAGAGGACTACTTTCCTTCAATGTTTCTACAGGTAAAACTGCCTTAGGCAAATCCACCTGACTGAATTAATTCTCAAGAGATAGTTTCTATGTTCTACTGACAGCTACATCGCAACAACTTGGTGGCTCTTTGGCAGTTCCTAGTCTTACCAACTGACAATCCAATCTATTCTATTTCTCACACCACAAAATAATACACCAAGACATTTGCATACCAAGATTTTATATACTGAGACATTTACTGTGTAGTGTGGAGAGAATATAACTTAAAGGATTAACATAGGTTTATATCCCTTTGCTTGGTATGCAAGTAAAGAGAATCTCCGTACTACAACATTTTTTTTTTCTACACAACTTTTAAAATTACAGATGTGTAAATAATGTATCTTCTTTTTTTTTTTTGAGACAGGGTCTCATTTTGTAGTTCAGGCTGGCCCTGAGTTCACTATATAGCCCAGGCAAGCCTCGAACTCAGCAATCCTCCTGTCTCTGCCTCCTGAGTGCTGGGATTACAGGCGTGAGCCACCATGCCCGGCACTGTGGTATGTGGTACTGATTGCTGGTGGGCATGAGTCACCACACCCAGCATTGTTTGTGGTTCCTGGGGATCGAACTCAGGACCTTGCACTTGCGAGGCAGGTGCCAGAACCACTGAGCTAAATCTCCAGCCCAATAGTGTATATTTTTACTGGTATGAGAAACTGAAGATATAAATGAGTTATAGAGTGTATGATAGATACTGTGAAATAGAAAATATTCAAAGGGTAAAGGGGGGAGGAGTATATAATGTGGGGGAAAATGTGATGGTTAAAAAAGGAAAAAAGCTTTTATATATATATACACACATATATATATATATATATATATATAGGGTAGGGGTGATAGGGTGGGCGGGGGATAGGAAAATGAGAGTTAAGTCATGTCATATACTGGTACAAATACTCAATGTCGATTGTGATCATGATTGTGTGTATATAAAATACACCAATAAAATCAATTAATTAAAATAAATAAATAAAATAAAGGCTGAAAACAGGTAACAGTGTAGCTTCTTTCAAGAAGAAAATTTATGTCACCAATGTAGTCAACAATACAACTTGATAAAATAAACCATTTTTCACTTAAAATGTTAATGCATAAAGTTAATTTTATATACATATAATTGCCTATTATACCTGTACACATACATTTAAATATTATATATATTACATATTAGTGTGCATGTATACATTAACTGTATGTAATGCATTCAAATTAACTTGTATTATTTAAGTAGCCACTGGGACATTATTTTTAAAAAAAAAAGCCAAGAAGAAATCATGATTCCTTGCACTTGTCCCTGAAAAGGAGGCCATCTTCTGTGGACAGAAGCAGGTGAGGTTGGCACTGTGTCCCAATGGACAGTCACCAATACAAAGGAATCCTTGGCTCGGGTTTGCTAACAAGTTAACACACTTCTTTTTCTTTTTATAGCCACTCTAAACTTACTTCATGCAAAAAACAATATTACACCAAACTGAATGAGTCCTTTTGAAGGCATTTCAAAAGTACTTTGGTTGCTACAATAAGTACTGAGAAGAAAAATAAACTTGAAAGCAAGTTCTTTCCTGGTGAGGCATCACAATATTAAAAAGAAAAGAGTGGTCTTTTCAAAGTCCAAGACATTCTTTTATATTCTTTCTCTCATTAAAGACTAACCTAAGTAAAAAAAAACTGTTAGGTGAAGGAATCCCTGTAGAAAAACACCTTATAAATAGTAACCCAAAATTCAAGAAAATGTATCAGAGCCATAGAGAGAATATTCATTTTAGTTCCATACATATGTGTGTAAGCATGTGTGTGTATTTCAGATGGCCAGGTAATTTTTGGATAGATATCTAATGTATCTAATTTTGGATATATGTCATTATGTAGGAATATGTATGTATATAGATATATTGATAAAAATGTATATACACTACTATGTATAATATCAAATTTATTCCACTGTTCTCACTATCCTTTTAAATTATTAAAATACAAAATGATTTCATATCATCTTGTTAAGCAAGTTCAGTGATACATGGAACATCCTATTTCCCCCTCAAGTTATAATCATTTGAGTTACAGTAAATAACAAATCATTCCAATACTCTTGTTTAGTTCTTTAAAATATTATAGCAGAGTCAATGTCATATTAAGTTTGTAGGATTTGTATCAAATGAAGTCTAACCATTATTTTCACATTATAAATTTTTATATTTTGAGATAACTTTATTTATTTTATCTCTATATTAAAGCTTGAACACATTCCAATAGAAAAATTCATTGACAATACACTGAAATATAAATTAAAACAACTAGAGATATGGCTAGACACAAAAAACAAGACTATATATAAAAACCATTCACACAATTTCAATAAACAAGAAAATGAAAGGCATTTTTCAGTAAGGTAAGGGTACTTTCACTATGTATAAAAACAAAACAGGTTTAAATAAATTGAAATATCTCTGTTTTGAAAGATATTTCTGATTTAACTATAGAAAAACTTTGTAGATACTATAATTATAGGTATATCAATATAATAAGTAGGAATGCTTTTCAGAGACCTAAACATTTAGATATAAATGTACTGGCAACTACAAAAATCACAGTTAACAAAGAAAATTAAATAATTAGGCATTTCAATAATAAACATGGTTTTTAGTTATAGCGTCAAATAATAAAAATTATTATGTAAAAAACTGGCCCATTTACTCTTGATCAGAAAAACAAAAACTGTTTTTTCTCTTAGATAATGCATATATTTTTATTACTTTTCTACTATCACAAATTAAAACACATACTCAATGTTACACTTAAAGAATTCCCTGGAAAACATTCAGCTAAATATTGATTCTTAAGAGAAATATACTCGGAAACACTGGGGTAATTTTGTTCTTTTCAAGACTTCAATATACATTATTTAATTTAGTAAATAAAATATCTCTTCCTTAAATATTATGATAGTTATATTTGTGTTAAAGTGTGCACCAACAAAAAGATGGTAAAACATTTGGAAATTAAGTTCTTGTTTATATCAAGGTTTTGTTTTTTTATTAAAAATACAGGCCTTAACAAATAAACCATTCACTGCCTTATAAAGCCCTGGGTTCAACCCTTAGCACTGTGAAAAGAACAAAAGAAAAGAGAAGAGAAAAGAGAAAACATGCTTAGCACTAAATGAAGACTCATCGTCTGACTCTCTCCCTCCACTTTATAGATGGGGACCTGGGGTCCAGGAAATTAAGCCACTCCTTGGGGTCCACTCAGCTGAACTAGAACCCCGGCTCCCAACTCTGTGCTAATATTAATTCCTTTCAAATGTGGAATCATGCTAAACTGCAATGCTGACTCGGTTACAAGCATAAACAAGCATCTATTGGCAATAATTAATTTTTTAAATGCAATACAAGAAAACACATCATCTATTTCTCATCTGACAAGTGTTATTCAACAAGAACTTTTTCTTTTTGGTCTGTGTATTCTCTTGGTCAAAGCCTGTCAATCTCTCACAATGTAAGCCTAGAATTAAGATTTGGATTCCTTTTTGAAAAAACAAATAAAACAAAAAAAAACTGGCTTCCTAAGGTAATATATATTATTTCTTTACCAATCTCCTAGCTTTTCACTCTGAATGGAATGATTTCATTTTCATTTTAAGTTTTCACTAAACAAGCTTGGATCAGCTGAGAAAATAAAAACCCAATTTACAGGATCTGGGTCGCAGACAGTTCAGACAATGGAATGCAATGCCTCTCCTTCCCTGTAAACTGCGCCTTTCTGAGGTCGCCTCTCCTTCCATGGACCCAGTTTCCGTTCCTCCTCATGTACCTGGTTACAGGCAGCAGCTGGCTCCGTGCTGGCCTCTAATAGCCTAAGTGCTTCCTGAAAGCTCACCTGAGCTGAACCAGGCTCCTCCCCGAACACTTCTGCTGCCATTCAAAATATTTCGACCACTGAACATGACAGGGGTCACCTTACCTTTTACCGGCTACTCTGCTTGTTGGTGACATAAAATGGATCTTCTTCCACTTGAAAACCGGCTCATTTAACCTTATTTTGTTGGAAGGTTTTCACCAAAATTAATGAGATCCTCTTAGGAGGAGGAAACAGCAAATTTTAACAACAAAACTAGATTTATTTATAGAGACATAAGTGAAAAAAAAATCCTTCTGTACTGAGACATGGTGTACTTGATCTCACCTTATGTAGAGTCTTTAGAAAATTCACTATAGCTGTGGGTTATATAAATATTTCTGTAATTGTCTATTTAAAGAGCTTAAGAATGGATTGTACTTGGGTTTTAACTCAAAAATAACCTATATTTTGTAGCCAATTTTAGAAAGCAGCTCATAAGTGTAAAATAGATGCTTTAGTTAATAAATATTTTGAGTATAGTTCTTTTAAACTACCAGTTTTCACATGCTGAGTAAATTTATTGACCATACATTCCATCACAAAAGTGTTATACGTGTATCTAGCTTTCATGCTTTTGAAAATACTTTGATATACATTACTGAATTAGTATGCCATGGCAACTAGAAAAGCACTTGTTTTCCTAAGGAAAAGTGAAATAAGCATAGAATAGATACACTTAGGGTAATGGTTAGATCCATAGAGTCAATAAAGAAATCTCAAAACATGATTTTATGGATTTTTAATTCTTCACATTTACAATTTACCTGTTTATATAGATTAGTTAGAAAAAACCCAAGAGTTTCAGTCAGGCTCATTCCTATTGTCTCCTCCTATTGAGAGTTTGAGTTCTGTCAACTCCACAAAGCTCTCTTTACAAAGGCACTTAGATTTCTTAGGCACCGATGCCTAATTTCTGCATTCCGCCACAGGTGTGATCTTGTGCACCATGCCACACATATAAGGCACAGAAATAAATGTGTGCTTTTTAAAAACTGACTAGGATTGGGCTGGAGGGTTAGCTCAGTGGTTCCGGCCCCTGCCTCACGAATGCAAGGTCCTGAGTTCAATCCCCAGTAACCACATACAATGCTGGGCATGGAGACTCATGCCCACCAGCAATCAATACCACATACCACAGTGCCAGGCGTGGTGGCTCACACCTGTAATCCTAGCACTCGGGAGGCAGAGACAGGAGGATTGCTGAGTTCGAGGCTTGCCTAGGCTACATAGTGAGCTCAGAGCCAGACTGAACTACAAAGTGAGACCCTGTCTCAAAAAAAAAAAAAAAAAAAACTGACCAGGATTATTTTGAAGAATGCCCTGGTTCGTAAAGAGGAAAACTCAGTTTGGTTCTCAAACATCAGTTAAATCATAGAAAGACAAAATAGTGCATATTAAACTCTAGGGAAGTGTTAGCATACAAGCCACAGGACTCTGCTCCTTGTTCTGTACTGACTTTAATGAGGATGCCACAGATGTGCTGGTCAGATTTGCCTCGGACATACTTGACAGGAATCACTTATTATGATATATGTCAAAAACAAGACTCACTGGAAGCTCGGTGCACTGATATCATAGGTCAGAACGAGAATGGCCACATTTCAGATGCAAACGCCTGAATTTCCCATCCAACTGTGGGGCGCAGATATGTGCCACTAGGGATTTTCATTGATTTAAACCTCAATAGCAATTAAAAAACAGACACATCTAATAGCCAGCTTAAGAAGCAACTTGCTCTAAAGTGAGATTAATGTGTGCTTGGGTGATAGCTCTCCTTGTCTGTACCGGTAGGCCACACCAAAATTATGTTCAGTTTCAGTTATCATCATGACCCTCGAAAGGAACCAGTATCTATATATATCAAGTAATTATGATACATCACTCATTGTGCTATGAGGCACTCTTAATATTTATTGAGTAGTTACACATTATGCATTGTGCTATGAGGTTAACAATGATTACCTCAAATTTTATAAACCCTATAAAAGGAGCACTGCATTTGCCTTCATTTTACAAAGAAAGAAACCTAGGCTTGGATTTATTAATTTACTTGTCCGAGTTCCCCAGGTAGTAGGTAGCAAGTGAGAATCCCCCTGTAGAGAGTCTACTTTTGGGACCTGCCCGTCAAGCCCGCCTACCCACTCTCTCGTCTATCCGATTACTGGGAGCCTAATTGCACAGGAAGCTCCAGGGCACAGGATACAAAAGTGAATTCCAAGAGAAAGAGAAAGTTTTTAAATAAGTAAATAATAATAAAATAGTAAATTATAATTAGCTCAATTAAGGAACGAAACAAGGACCATTAAGGGACTAACAGTAGCTAGAGAAGTGGAGACTTTAAGTGGAGTTTAAAAGAAAGAGGAAGAGCTGGGTAAACAAAGAAACAGTGAAGAAGAATATATGATATAAGGAAGATACTTGCCCAAAGGCTCAGGCTAAAGGAAATCCACTGAGGCTCCAGTGACTACAGACAGAGGAAGGGTGGGTGGCAAGGGGTGGAAAGACAGGCAGTGTTCAGATTATGCAAAACAAGTCTCTAAATGCAAGTAGGAAACCACTCAGAGCTATTAAATGGAGAAAGAAAGAGACACAAGTTCACACTTTGCTTTTGCTGAGGTGTCATGAGTGGACTGACACGGACACACAGTGCCTTCATGAAGCTGATACTGTGATATAAGAAGACACATAACAAACGAAATAAAGAAATTCTAGAGCAATGTGAAGCAGAAAGGCCAGAGAGGGTACTGGGGAAATGGTACACAATCAAAATGGTAAGGAAGCCGGTGCAGCCAAGACAGT
>PVIC010014351.1:8663-36842 GCA_004025085.1 Thryonomys swinderianus | reverse complement strand
CAACTGAAATGAACAGACACTTCTCAGAGGCAGAAATCAAAGCAGCCAAGAAACATATGAAGAAATGCTCAACATCTCTGGTCGTTCGAGAGATGCAAATGAAAACAACATTGAGATTCCACCTCACTCCACAAAGAATGGCTGCGATCACAAAGTCAACCAACGATAAATGCTGGCGTGGCTGTGGGGAGAAAGGAACTCTTCTCCACTGTTGGTGGGATTGCAGACTTGTGCAACCATTGTGGAGATCTGTGTGGAGATTTCTCAGAAAACTAGCCTGCGCTTTTGGAAACATATCCTGAGCTTGATAATGTGAGTTTTCTAAGGAAGTGGGTGCCTGCCTCGGTAAGGGTGGCTAGTCTGGCCCTACCTGTCTTTGGCTCCCTCTCCGGATAGCAGCCGCCTGCTTTGGCTCGCCTGAGCTCCTGCAGTAACAGAGAGGGATTAAGGTAATCTTTCTCCTGTTGTGCTGTGAATGAGAAACTCAGCATAGAATTCCTTTACTTTTTGGATTGTATTGTCTTTAGCCCTGGAGATCACTCGACCCTTACACTGGAAAGAAGAGGAGCTGCCGGTGTTTCTCTGCACTCTTACACATGGCCTGCTGGTCCCCTGAAAGGGCCGATGACGGTGGTGTTTTGCAGCTGGGAAATAGAGGCAGGACAGCTGGAGGGGCCTTGTGTGCAGACTCCTTTCCGTGGAGAGCCCATCCTGACTCTGTCTGAGGTAGAGCTGTGGGCCTCCGGAAGGCCGGGGCCCTCTGGTCCTTGAGACACAGTCTGCTGCATCTACCATTTCTAAGTCCGAGGCTTCCCTCCCTTGTCCTCGATGCACTAAGGAGAAGAACTAAACTCTTCAATTACTTTAAATTGTCAACTGTTATCAGGAAAAAAGCTTTTTATACAAAAGTTGAAGCACACACAGATCAGAGCCCCAAAACTGTAAAGCTTAAAGAAGCATCTTCAATCTGTCCTTTGATTTTCCTACTCTTAATCTTTTGCCCCCAGAAAGTTAAAATTCAGTCATTTGAGTGCTCAGATTGTCAGTCCTCTGCTTGGCAATGTGGTTGGAAGCAGTCATAGCCTTTGTCTATGGAGGTATGTTCTGCTACGGATTGGAGTCCAGCCCTGGGAAAGCTTTCTGTCTTGTATTTCCACCCTTGAGAAGGCTGGGATTTAGTCCTGCTCCAAGGCGATCCTCCTCTCTGGGGCTGCTGGGTTCCAGGACCAAATTTTAAGAACTGTGAGTTTCCCCTCCCCCTGATCCTCCCAAAGTGAGGCTGAGCTGCGTGTGTCTCTGGGCTGTACTCTTAGAACCTGGTCGAGATTTAATCCTCAGACTGTCACAGAACAAATGTAAAAGTTTTAGTCCAAATCTATCAAGCTTTCAGTCCTTAGGCAGAATGGGAAATTAACTCCTCTCACTTTCTTCTCGCTTCAAGAGGGCTGCTCCCCTGGCCAAACAGGCTGGTTTTGACAGCACAGATAAATTCACTGATACAACAAAAGATATTTCTAGGGATCCTTATGAGTTTAGAAACAGTTTTATACAGAAACGGGTCTCTCCCAATGAGACAAAATTTTGAGCCTAGAGATTTCTTCTTAAAAAGTCTTTGCCTTTGTAAGTATAAGGGCCTTTTTCCCTTTTGATTCTTAATACAAGAGATCTCTGCTAACTGATGACCTACAGGAAAAATTTTGACTCTTCTGTTTACAGTTACAATCCTAAAAACTGTAAAAGGGTTATCGTAGTTCAATTTGGCCACCTGGGAGTACACTCCAATTTAAAGACAATTGTCTGTGTATATGTTTGTCCATCCATCTGTTCAATCTGTGTTAATAACCAGTGGAAATACCTGCTGCTGCTCTGTGTAAGAAAAAAATTTAGCTCAATTATTTTTATTTTTATTCTTTTGGTTCTTTGGTGATTTCCATGGAAGACTACTTATATAGATTTTCAGAGTAGTCAAGCTCATTTAAAACATCACCAGGGATTTACCCAGGAATAAAAGCCTTACAGTTTGATAGCATAAAGGTTATTATGTAACTGAATTGCTATATATGTTTGTGTACATCAAATTTCAGGTATATGTTCTACTTTAGTTGTTTTATAGATAAATAGGCCCCTACAATATAGCCAAATATGTTTGTTCACAGAGTTAATGGTGAATTTACAAGACAAAAATAAAAATGTCTTTAAAGTTGGCAACGTATTTCCATCTACCTTGTTTGCTAATTGAGATAATATCAAGTCTGGTTTTATAAATGCAATATATATTATTGTTTATCTATAATAACTAAAGAGTTTTTCCTTGGTTACAGATAGTATGTATTAAGTGTTTAAATGTTATGATTTGGCATTCATGAGACTATTGTCAAGATATACTAAATTTGGTGTAATTAAAAGGTTAAGTTTTCCATAAATAAAGCAATATGGTTTTTAAAAATTATTAAAATACTTGTGGTTAAACTTACAAAACTAGATTTAAAATCAACTGTCCTGTATTTTACTGAGAAAAGTTTCTTTTGTTCTAATCATTAGACTTTTGGTTGTTAAAAAGTAAGGTTTAAGAGATAGAGTATTTGAATGGTAACCTATGAAATGTTCTCAATAATTAATTCATGATGGTGCAGCAAACAACTATTAGTTTATGACTAAGATATATTTGGGGATCTATGTATATATGTATTTGAAAAGCTATGCGTATAATCTTTAAAAGTAAATTTATAAAGATTACATAAGCTTCACACATACAAATATACAAAATGATTAAAATTTGAAATCTCTTTAAATTTGGTCCTGACATTTAAATTTGATCTACATCTATTGCTTATGATTAAATGAGCATTTTTGTTACTGTATAAATGAGATACACTTGTATATTCCATAATAAGTGTTCTTGTGATCATTGATACTGTTTCCTAAACTTATCACAGCTATAAAGATATCCTTAACTCTTGTTAGTATAGTGAGACCTCATAAATATGTTAAAGGAGCCTGTAATTAAGAGAAAAACTAAGCAAATGTGTACAAAGGTTCCTATATAACTATGACACTCATTATTACTGATTTCATAGTGTAGTAAAATAGACCTGTGTTTTCCAAGTGTACAGATATATGAGGATGAAAAACTGAAAAAAAACCTTATCATACTGGTGATATGCAGGTTAAGTTTGTTTATGATAGTAAACTTTTTAGGCACAAATGCCTGGCTTTTCCTCACATGGGCTGCAGCTAGTGGTACTAACAGGTGCAGGCCAACCCAACACAAGCCAGCCGACCAGATGATGCAGATGTTTTCAGGCTTGTGCTCATGTGATTGTTATGCAACTGCGTTTTAACAGGTAAACATACCAAAATACTGCTACAGCCCAGGAAGTGTCACACTAGCAACAAAAAGGTTAGAGGTCAATAACCTACAAAGTACATCTATAGATAAGTACATTCTTTTTAAATGGCAAGTGTAAATGGGTATAACCAATGTGGAAATCAGTATTATGATTCCTCAAAAAACTAAAACCAGAGGTTCCATTTGACCCAACTATTACTTTTCCTATGATCTTCCCAAAAGAATTAAAAGAATCATACCACAATGAAAATATGTACACACATATTTGTAATAACTAAATCCTGGAAACGACCCAAATGCCCCTCAACTGATGAGTAAGTAAAGAAGACAAGGCTTTTATATACAAGGGAGTACTACTCTGCTAGAGGAGGACAAGTCTGAGACACTTCTAGGTAAATGGATGCATCTTGAGACCATACTCTTATGTGAGATACATCAGACAGATCTGTTTAAGTATTACACTGTTTTTCTTGCGTGAGAAACCAAACAGTAAATAAAGACCAAAATGGATGATAGAAATTGGGAGGCAGGAAGAAAATGTTCAAATGAGGAGAACAAGATGGCAAGGGTGAATGAGAGCAATGGAAAATGAAAGAGAATAGAAAGAAAAATAGAAACAAAGCTTTTATAAGTAAGAAAGGGAAGAAGGGTTGAAGGGACAAGAAGGGAGTAGGAAAAAAGGAAGAAACAAGATTTATATATGGTACAAATTCCCTATGATGTGATTATTATGTATATCAAATGTGTATCAATAAAATAAATTGAAATATACGGTACTGGAAAAATTGAAATGTTCACATGCAGAACATTGATACTAGACCCACACATCTCACATCTAAAATCAAAATGGTTCAAGGATAGAAATGTTTAAATAGAAATAATCTACTGGAAAATAAAATTTTTAAAGACATAAGCATAAGGCAAAGACTTTCTGAATAGAACCCCAGTGGTACAAGAAATAATGCAGAGAATCAACAAATGAGGTCATAACAAATTAAAAAGCTTCTGCACAGCACAGGAAACAATCAATACAGTGAAGAAACAGCTTACATAGTGGAAAAAATTTTCTACCTATTCCTCAATAGAGGACTAGCATCTAGAGTATATAAAGAACTCAAAAGTATCATCCCCTCAGCCAGTCAAACAACGAGCAGCTGAAATGAATAGACACTTCTCAGAAAAAGAACAGTCAATAAATACATGAAAAAATATTCTATATCGCTGGATATCAGAGAAATGAATATTAAAGCAATAGTAAGATGATATCTTACCCCGTGAGAAATGGTCATTAGCAGAAAATCACATAATAATATATGCTAACAAGGCTCCAGGGAAAAAGTAACTCTACACTGTTGGGGACAATTTAATTAGTACAACTAGCATGGAAATGAGTATCCAAAGACTATGCTCCTCTTAAATTTTGATGAATAGTCATCATTTCTTATTAATATCCAGCCTCATCATTTGTACAATTTCTGAATGGAAAGTGGCCAAAACCAAATGAACTCTCAATTATTTGCCTGATTTTATTTTAGTTTGGTTTTTTGAGAGTCTTATCATGTAGTTCAGATGGCCTTGAAGTCACCATGTAGCCCATAGTGGTCTCAAACTCATGATAATCCTCCTGCCTCAGCCTCTTGAGTGCTGGGATTACCAGTATGAGCCATAGTCTATTTTACCCAACTTTAAAGTACCATGTATACGAAATCAATGTTAATACATTATAATGAAAAACACGTATGTTGTGCACTTAAATTGGCCCATACAACAATGAACAAAGGTGTAAATAAACCTAAAACTTCTTACAACTGAAACATGAAATGATTTTATTTGGCTTCCAGGAAGAGGGCTGCAATGTTTTGTTGTATCCAGAAATACTTTCACATCTAAAAAAATAAATAAATAAATGATTTCCCTTGAGATGCCACAAGATACAAAATGCACAGCTCACTGAACACTCACACAATTTCACTGAATGATTATATTATGGTTCTTTTTTTTTTTTTTTTTTTAGCCTCTTCCACATCGCAGAGCTTTAGTGAGTCCTTTTGGGATTTCAGCGTCTGCCTCAAGAATTTTTGTCAGTTTCTATCTAATTTAGTTCAAGTTTATATCAAACTGGCATTAATTTTTTCCCTTTAATCAGTGAAAACTACTTTTAAAAAATACTGTTAGATAAATATGCTTTAAACGAAGGTAGGTGCATCCTACAATATAATTAAATGTAAAATCGAGCTAAGAGACATGAGATCTCTGGCTGGGTTTCTCATGCCTTGTCCAGACTATCCCTACAACTGAGACTCCTAAAGCAGCTCACTTGATTGAGTTCTATTTTGGAACCTTAATTAGAGCATTTTACCAGTGGGAAGGACAATTGTGTATTAAAAAAAGGTCGTGTGTATAGATGCAATTCTTTCTCACGTATTCTATCTCTGGTGCCCTGGATATCAAAGCAGTAAGCTATCCCAGGGCCTCCTTGGAGGGAAGTTTAGGACAACTTTCAAGCTACACTTTGGCTCTAATGTTTGTGCTGTAATATCAGTAAGACAGCTTAGACGTTCATCTTGAAATATTCCAATTTTTTACAATATACATAGCTCAGTAATTGGCTTCTGAGAGCTAGCAGGCTGACAGCAAACTTTTGACATAAAAGGGGGACATGTCCTTGGACAGTCTTGGGCCTATTGATCATAAAATTATATTAATATCTTGACTACCATCAGCATTACTTTAGAGAAGACCAAATATGCATTTAGTGTCTGTGTACGTATCATAAAGTATGTTATATTCATCTACTATATATCTAATGTATCATTCTAAGTACCAATTTCAGTAAAATTTGTCACACAACAGAGATTAATATTTCCACCTTGACTTTTAGTAGCAGTTGTTTCTCTTTACTTTTACTTTGGAATGTTTATTAATAATTTCATGTACCAGAATGAAATGAAGGCTTGTATAACTGGACATTGGTCTGAAATTTGTTGATAATGAATGACTCAGCCTTTCTATCAGTAAAATGGAGAGAATATTTGCTGACAGAGTTCACTGTGTCACAATCAATCACCATCCATTTATTTTCTAACAACTGTTTATTGAGAGTCTGTGACATTGATCATCCTAAACTGGTGATTTGTTAATCAAAAAATAGAAAAAGACTGAGTTTCCAGAGGGTGTAAATATTCATGAAGGTATTTGGGGAAGTAGTTAATCACACTTTACATAAATATTTTAAGTGGTATGATCTTCAATATGAGGAACCCCAAATCATACTCCTAGTGATATATTCCCAAGGACATTCAAGCAAAATGAAAGGAAAAGGCCCAACTATTTATTCACCTGTTAGTCCATTCTCGATGGTGCTGTCCCACAAGGCTCTGACGATGTGAAGCCTCTTTACATGCACTGCAGAACGTCAGAGCCACCAGGAACTTGTGGCCATTGAAAAGGTAACATGCAGTTGAGGAGCTGCATTTTAAATTGTACTGAATTTGAATTAATTCAAACTTAAATTTAAGTAGCCACCTATGTCTAGTGACCATTTTAAAAGTAATCCCTAAGCAATTTATAGGAATTATCTTCTTGAATTATCTTACTGTTAATTTTATGTTGCAGATGTAAAAAGCATCACCCAGAGCAACCAAGTGACTTCCAAGAGGCAGCAGCTGTTTATGAAGCAGAACTGCGAGCCGAGACCACATAGGATAATGTAGGTGGGTCGTGGTCAGCTGTGTTGTGTTCCTCTGTGAAAACCGCCTCTAATCGTACACAGATGATAATAACGGGGTATGTGGAGAACTGTGAAGAAATCTGAGACTCAAAATTAGGACACAGGCTAGTCTAGGAGTCAGCAGACATGGTTTCAAAACTACCCTGTATCTCTCCTCGTTTTCCTTGCTGACAGGCTTGAAAATGTCTTTAAAAGGAAAATCACACCAAGTTCCATGGATTTGAACAGCTTTACCTACCACATTGTGCTATTGCATTCTTTTTTGCCATTCACTCATGACTTTAGACTCCCTCCCATCCACAGACAGCCATCTTGTCCAAGGTTAGCTAACTGTTCATAAAGGGGTTTCCTGGTGAAAGCGGAAAATGGATCCCACTCCTTGGCAAAATGAAAATCTCTCTACTTAGCTTCTTTTCTCTCAGAATCTCCATAATGCCTACATCATTTAAAATTAACCTTTTAAAAGCCAGTTTTAGTTCTTTAACCTGAAGTTTAAAACATTCTTAAAAGATTCAAATTCTTCTGCCCTCCCACACCATGCAGTACGTTGGGAGCTTCCGTGTTAGCTTATCTCCATAATATAGGCTCCAACAAATCTCCACAAAAAGGCAGAGTCTTCATGTAAACTGTCAGGCCACTGTTGAAAAGACCTGCTAAGCAGTTCAGTTAAAATCTACAAAGTAACAGGATCCTAAAAGATCCATAAATGCATATTTTCAAAATTTTACTTCCTTCTCATGAATATATTAAAGTTGCTGAAATCTTTCCACTGATGATATTTGGGCTGGCATTTCTGTGAGTGGAAGGGATTATCTTTTGCTTACAATTTGTCACTTTTCCTGACTATACATCACAGGAGTTTAGAAGCTTAACCCTTTTAAGTTAGGCTTTCTTCCAGCATTTACAAAAATCCTTTCAGCAGGCAGATAAAAATAGCAGCAGTGAAGCAATTAGATGTAATCCCCAACATCTGCAGTCCAAGCAGACCAATAAATGCTTTCTCCTATGCTAGTTACACATGGATTCAAAATTCTCATTTAAGGTCCTGTCAAGCTGAAAAGAATGGAAGATCTTTCCAATAATATACCTTTCTATTCACCTCTAAATATTTCTGTCCAATTTTCGTGGTAAATATTGGCTGTGTCAGTGAAACTTAATGTAATGAAGTCATTTTGTGTCTGGATTTACTGGCATAAAGTAACTGAAACTGGATTTCAGTTCCATTTAGGAAACATTTTACAATTACCACAGTCATAAGTGCTCTGAAGTTTGAACATGAAGCAAATATGGTATAGTCCTGGCCTTCGTATCTCTCAGTCTAAAAGTAAATCATAATCTTTTCTTTTGATATTATATATACTATTTTATCATGGATTCATAATATCATAAGCCTTGTCTCTCTGCTTGACCAAATGATAGTTTTTCCCTATTAACATGTTATTGGGGTTTTTGATGATGCTCATTGAGCTTTTTATGAGGAAATCTCTCTCTGTCTCTGTCTCTTTTTGACTGTCTCCATCTCCCTCACTCCCTGTCTCTCTCTCTTCCTCTCTCTCTTCAAAAAAAATAAGACAGAGCTACAGTTCTTCTACTTCATAAAGTTTAACAGTTTCAAAATACAGCTGTGAGAGTTGAGGGTCCTTGATAAACAGATGCAAACAGGAAACAAATATGTAGATCAGTTTGTACCTAACAATGACAGTGAACCTTTTAGGGTTTTCAGTGAAGCAGTTGGCTGCAACACACAAACCACAGGCCCACGGCTACCACGACAGTTGTTCATGCTCATTTGAATTGACTTTTCCCCTCACTCAACTTTGTTCAGCACTTTCATTCTAACATAGAACTTAGGCTGGGAAAGGTTTATGAGCTTAGGAATTTTGAACAAACATGTTCACAGTGAGTTTGTCTTTAATAGCATACAATGAAAAAATGTATTTATGCACATGAACACTAAACAATTAAAGTTTTTAAAAATTTACTGGAATTCACTTAAATGCCTGTGTTCCCTCCTTTCTTAATTTTTGTTATATTTTGCGTGCGCTTCTAATATTCTTTCCTAAAACATACGACATTATATCATGCTACATTCATGTGAATTTGGCCAACATAATATAAACTTCAAAACATGTTTTAAATTTCATAATAATGATGGATTGACTTACAAAATATATAATCAGGAACAATGGGAGAGTTGCTAACAGGTAGTAAAGGAACTATAGGAAAATAGGGCTTGGAATACGAATTTATGTATGCTCAGACATAGCCCAGTGATTTAAGGATGTCCCCAAAGTCTCTTTTTTCTCATCTGTATTATGTCACACTGGTATAAATAATATTATTCAAGCCTCATTCCATGGAGGCTTGTTTTTTATTGAAACCAAATATATTGCCATGTATCCTGCCCCTCCTTTCTCTTGCCTCTTCCCACAAATTCTGCACTAGCGCCACGAAGTATTGCAGTCACTGCTCATGTGTCTCTGAGTCCTCCCTCCCATGACCTCCTGATGGATCCCCGCTCACATGGGGAAATGCACTAAGTGGAAACTCAACGAAACTATCTCTGACTGACCAGGGGGGACCCCACTATCCTTTGCTTTGTCCCTTCACGACATTGTCCTTGTTCCTGAAGACACAGGCATGCCACTTAGTACATCAAATGAAGAGAATCCATGCTTTGGAGCATTGTTCTCAGAATTTTTTTCCTAGGGATATTTTGTCTTATTCCTTTTATGGGTCCTAATGATACTCTATACACAATGATCTATATTTGCTACAATTGCTCCAAATGTCTGTTTACTTAAGTAAATCTTGGAAAGAAAATGGTCGGAGTTTCCTTGGGTAAATGCACCACATAGAGTCTTTTATATGTCCTATATATTTGCTTCATGGTTTCCCATGTTTTACCGCTATCTACTTGGTTTTCTGTGTCAAGAGTCCTCAATACATAGTCAGAAGTGATGGAAGTACTGAAGACGCCATTGTGTCTGGCTGGCTTTTTTTTACCAGCCAGTTTATGGATTTATAGCTCAGAAGCCGAGAAAGGAAAACAAGGATTCAGAGTTGCCTTGTGACATGGAATGCTAGGGGAATAAACACTCAAATTGCCTTGAGGAAAAAGAGTGTTGAATGTTGGGCATCTGAAATGAACAGACACTTCTCAGAGGTAGAAGTCAAAGCAGCCAAGAAGCATATGAAGAAATGTTCAACATCACTGGTCATTCGAGAGATGCAGATGAAAACAACACTGAGATTTCATCTCACTCCACAAAGAATGGCCGCTATTACAAAATCAACCAATGATAAATGCTGGCGAGGCTGAGGGGAGAAAGGGAACCCTTCTCCACTGTTGGTGGGATTGCAGACTTGTGCAACCATTGTAGAGATCAGTGTGGAGATTTCATAATAAGAAAGTTTTCCTAAGAAAACTAGGACTAGAGGTCCCATTCGACCCTGCTAGGAATATACCCAAAGGAATTTTAAAAAGCACATTGTAAAGACAGATGTACACCCTTGCTCATAGCAGCTCAGTTCGTGATAGCTCAATCTTGGAAACAACTCAAATGCCCATCAACTGGAGAGTGGATAAAGATGTGTTTTTTTTTTAAATGAAGTGTTACATTGCCATAAAGAATGACAAGATAGATTCATTTATGTACAAAGGGAGAAACCTGGAGGACACACTAACAAGTGAAATAAATAGAACACAGATATGCAAATACCAGATCTTTTCTTTGATAAGTACCTGTAGAGGTAAAGGAGCTCTAGAATGTATGATAGTTTTGTAATATCCAAAAGGAATTTGATGTGGGAATGTAATGAGGGGAAGGAATAAATATGATTTGGAAAAAAATATAAGTATGTATATAGGGAGTGGGGAGGGGGTGGGTGGGCAGGGATGTGGGTAAAAATGAGAATTGACCTGTGTCACATATTGGTACAAATTCCCCAATGTTTTGTGTGATTATGAGCTGTGTATATAATGTACCAATAAAGTTTACTGAATAATGCAAAAAAAAAAGTGTTGAATGAGTTAGTCTTTGTGTCTCCACATACTCAAGTCCACAAAATGGGGCTCGTGGTCTTCAAGCAAAAATGCAAATTGTTTGGGTTTGTGGTGTCTTCAAAATATAAAGTAAGTTACAGAGCTCCGTACCTCAGAGACTCCATAATGAGTAATCAAGTTTTCCCATCCCCATGGTCCTAATCCATGTTCGCTGACGTGCATAATCCTGGGACTCAAAACTGAAAGAGGCCTCACAGAGATTTCACGTCCTCGTTTCCAGTTCATACACCACGTCAGTACCGTGCCCGACACCCACCACACACACACCTCTAAGTGCTAGAGCGTATCTATATTTTCAAAGACATCTCTTTTTGTCTCCATAGAGTCAGAGGATATACAGGAAGAGCTGCATTAAAAATTTACCATCTGCACTAATATTTTACCTCCCCATCTAGGACGCTTCATTGGCAACACGCTCTAGCTGTATTTGCAAAGGATGTTTCCCAGCCGTGAATGCCCTCAGAAAAACAGGAAGCTCAATGGAATTTCATGCAGGGGAATTTAGTACAGAGCATATTTTCCTTTTTTTTTTTTTTTTTTTTTTTTTTTTTGTGGTACCAGGGATTGAACTCAGGCCCTTGTGCTTTCAGGATAGGCACGGTATCACTTGAGCTAAATCCCTGGCCCTATTTTCCAAACTTTTAAGGAAAGACGTCAACAAGCTTCATACGTATATTCAAATACTTCTCAGACATTTTCTCACTTAGGTGTCCCACAGGCAAATAACAGCACACCCTCTCCAAGGACGAACTCATTTTCCTCCCCAAACGTTTGTCACGATGAACAGCACCCCAACTGAAGAATTACTCTCATAGGTAACCCGCAAGTTTTGAAAAGTCCTCCAGATAAATATCTCCTACGTTTGGTTCTGTGCTGCACGCTTTGCTCTACCTGCACGGCTCCCAAGGCGGAGGGACAGGAGCAGACTTGGGGCTCAGTAACCACAGCCTCACCCCGTTATATTTAAAGCCAGGCCAGCAGTGCAGCTTAATTTGCCCCTTTCCTCTATCCCCCCCCCAAATTAAAGATGAATATAATTATTCTCCACAATTCTTGCAGAAACACCCAATATCGAGTCACATCTTCTGTGGCTACACGGAAGCCTGAGAGACGGGGGCAGCTATACTTTCTGCTATGCGAGCTGAAGGCAGGTTTTGCCAGCGCGGAGAACTGCAGGGCGTGGCTGTTGGGTGGGCGACCGTCGGGGCTGTCAGGCATGTGAGGCCACCGGAAAGCTGGCTTCAGCCGATTTTTCTGAGTCATTAAGTAACCCTTAACGACTAACCCGTGTTCCAGACTCTGCCTTTTTCCATACTATTGATTTTACCTAAAATTTCCTCTTTATCATGTTCTCCTATTTAGGTTTTGTTTTGTTTTTGTTTTTGAGACAGGGTCTCGCTTTGTAGTTCAGGCTGGCCCTGAGCTCACTATGGTGCCCAGGCAAGCCTTGAACTCAGCAATCCTCCTGCCTCTGCCTCCCAAGTGCTGGGATTACAGGCGTGAGCCACCACGCCCGGCACTGTGGTATGTGGTATTGATGGCTGGTGGGCGTGAGTCTCCACGCCCAGCATTCTATGTGGTTACGGGGATCGAACTTAGGACCTTGCACTTGCGAGGCAGGCGCCGGAACCACTGAGCTAAATCTCCGGCCCTCCTATTTAGGTTTTACAGCTAGGCTCAAGGGAAATACTTGGACACCTTCTCTGTGTATTATCTTTTATGTTTTTGTGTCTCATAGTTTTTTAAGTTCTTAGGTCCACAATAAACATACAGTAAGTAGCTAATAAATGTTTGCTAAGTGAAGGATATAATCAATTTTAATGAATATCAACCTGCTTAATCACAGCAAGGGCATCATAAAGAAAAATAATCATTTTCTACTATGCAAAATTTATAAATTAAAATCGACATTACCTACAAGTATCTGATATACAGATGAAACTTAAATATATAAATGAAGCCAAAAAATTGGTGAATTGTTCAGGATGTGACTACAGAGGAGCATATTCCAGTTTGTGTTTGGTGGGGCTAGAGCGGTGAGCCAAGTTCATTTGTGAGTGGAATATGCAAATCTATAAAAATGTCAGAAAGTGCTCTGACAAGCAGATATTGCAAGAAAGAACATTCTGGGAAGCTTTTACATATATATATATATATATATACATACATATATATATATATATATATATATTCATATGCATATATGAATGACCAGGAAACTTGAAGCAAATCAAAATATATTACAATGTTCACATGAGTTGTACGAGACAGACAGAGAAAAGGAATTGAATGGAATTTGGCAGAAGATGAAGCTGTAAAGCCAGTTAGCACCTTCAGGATGTGTAAGTCCTGACAGCTAAGAGAATTATTTATATTTTGTTCTTTATCTAAGCCTTACAAAATTATTCCCAGCTCCACCCATGTACAAGCCTTGCTGCGAAGTAGCACAATAAGATGATTAGTTTGGGGCCTTAACTATATGCTTTTGCAAGTGGATTTAGGTTTTATCAGGAAGAGTAGATGGCTGAAGGCTAAGAACACAGCACAGATGGAAAAAACAATCAAGTTGTTAAGGTCATTTCTTAGAACTTGTAGTAGAAAAATGACAAGGGGAAAAGATTGTGTAGTACATTCTAGCTCTATTGAAATTAAGAAGCAGTTATTTGTGAAACGAGCTCTTTTCTTGTGTTTTATTTCTGCTTTACTGGCATTTCCATTTAGGTATTTTGCTTTAGGTTCATCAGCTGCCATCTAGGAAACAGTGCTTTATGACATACTGTGTGTCATGGTGATCAAAGTCTTTTAAAGTCACTTGTTTTGTACAGTAAGGTTGATTCCTTATATTTACTACCCACAGAAAGGGTGTGAGTCATTAAGTCCTTGTAAAATCCTATATGAATTTCTACACTAAAAACACAATTTAAAGAACTTATTTCTGTGCCAGGCGTGGTGGCTCACGCCTGTCATCCCAGCACTCGGGAGGCAGAGACAGGAGGATTGCTGAGTTCGAGGCTTGCCTGGGCTCCATAGTGAGCTCAGAGCCAGCCTGAACTACAAAGTGAGACCCTGTCTCAAAAAACAAAACAAAACAAAAAAAAGAACTTATTTCTTCACATTTGCCAAAGTAAATACTATGGTCCTGAGAGCATCATTCGCAGCTATTTTACTGTGGAAGGAAAACAGTGTTATTTATACTCATTTGATTCATGGAGAAAATTGCATCTCTTTTGGGATAAGAAGGAAATTTTCCAGTTTTTGAAAACCTATACAAATGAATACACACATCCATGTTCATGACACATAAATGCAGAGATGCATTTTAATTTTTATCCACAAGTTTTACTGCAAGACACTCAGAAAACCTTCTGGGTCAAATTTGCCAATGTAAATGCCTGAGTTATTTTTGCTAGATAAAATCCAGTCAACCTGTCATTTTGCATTATAAACAGGCAATCGCAGACCCACAATTTAACATCTGTCTGCACAGTGAGCAGTTTGAACAGCTGTTAGGGTGCAGACACAGGAGTTTGAACCCCACTCACTCTGCACGCGTTCTTCAGTCAGTTTCATCTGTAAATTTGGCTCTTTACAATGAAGAGAAAAAGAAAATATTTTTTTTCTTAAAAACAGGTATTTTAAGTGAGATAAGTCAAAACGAACCAGATGTGTTAATAAAAATGTAACAAGTGGAAATCTGGACACAGGCAGCACCTGGGACACAATTTTGGCAGATAACTAGATAAGTATCTATGACAAGCAGTTAATTGTCATAATCAGTGGATAATTTATTTGAGACATAACCTTATTCACACCTTTCTTATGTGCAAATGGACTATTGCCAGATGTGTACAGAGCAGAATTTCAGTTCCGCTCTGACAATGGAATCTGACTTCCATTAGCCTGCCTGGACACGTGGCAGGCCTCTAAAAGTAGCTTTCAGAAAGCAGGGATTTGGAGAGAGCTTTTGAAGAGAGGCTTTTAAGAGACAATCATTTTTAGTTAACTAAAATAGAATTGATAGTAAAGAGAAAGAATAATTGCATTAAATGTGTTTTTTAAAAAGACAGTTACTTATTTCATAATCATTAAAAGCTTCTTAAAGGAGTTTTAAGACTTCATCACATGTAAAGAAATTGGAAAGAGTACACAAAAACGGAGGAGAGTGGAGTAATACTCACAACACACAGCTTATTACTGCCGTTTCAGTAAGATTTCAGTGACTGTGTGTATTAGTCACTGGCCACTGTACTGCAGGTTTCTGTGCCATGCTTCTGAGAATCTCGGAATTTGAAGGACAGAAATTGACTTCATCTGCTGATTCTGAATCACTGTATAGAGAAAGTTGTCCTACAAAATCACCTTGACTTGCAGTAGAATTTGTTTCAATCAAAAAAATTTTGGGGGGCTGGAGATCTAGCTCAGTGGTTCCAGTGCCTGCCTCGCAAGCACAAAGTCCTGAGTTCGATCCCTGGTAACCACATACAATGCTGGGCGTGGAGACTCACGCCCACCGACAATCAATACCACATACCACAGTGCAGTGCCGGGCGTGGTGGCTCACGCCTGTCATCCCAGCACTCGGGAGGCAGAGACAGGAGGATTGCTGAGTCTGAGGCTTGCCTGGGCTACATAGTGAGCTCAGGGCCAGCCTGAACTACAAAGCGAGACCCTGTCTCAAAAAAAAATTTTTTTTTTTTTTGGTTGAGATTAGCTGTCGAACTTCAGGTTTCTTGTTCTGTTGCATAGCATAACATATCCTACTGTAAACATTCAATTTTGGATCCTTATCAGTTCACTGTATATCTACTTTTTGTTTGTTTTTTGAGACAGGGTCTAGCTTTATAGTTCAGACTAGCACTGAATGCACTATGTGACCTAGGCTGCCTTGCAGGAACCCTCTGACCTCAGCCTCCTGAGCAGAGGGGTAACCCACAGTGCTCAGCTCAGTGTGTATCTATGTATACCTAATGAGACAGCACCCTTAAAGAACTTGGAACTGAGGTATTTTTATGTCCTTTTGTGGAAATATCAATGATAAGAAAACTAAACCAAAAATATTCCACCTTACCTGAGTGGTGTAGCTTCGAGCTGGGTGAATTACCTACCCAAACAGAGCTGGAGTTCACTTTTTAAAGAGTAAAAGAATGAAGGTGGTACAGGGGAAGGAATTCTTATCTGTTTCACAAATCCCGACCACCTTGATAGTGCTGAACAAAACTAGATTCAAGGATGATGATTAATTTGTTCAAGGGCTAGAACCGTAAGTTGAATCCAGGTCCCTACATCTCTAGTGTATTACTGCTCCTTTATCAGATAGGGGGAGTGTCTACAGGATTTATAGTTTAAATGAAATTGAAATGTGTGGCACTGGTGCCCACCAAAGATTCGTTTCCATTTAGAAGGAAGAAACGGTAATAGGAAACTCCAGGACAGCCAGTACACTGCCTTCCTCTCTTGTATCTAGGTGGTGAATGGCTCACTCTTGGCAGGGGAAAGAAGCACAAATGATGTCTATGATGTCTATGAGAGTCCATATTGAAGCAAAGATTGTGTATCCCTTTTCTAACCTTTGTCTGTTGAATGTAATGGTTGACATAATTATCTGAGAACAAATATTTTTCAAGAAGGCAGAGTCTGCCGAGTGAGTGACCTTAGGGAATGGAAGAATTATTCCTTCCCACCTTCCAGGAACCTCTAAAAAGGAGCTTAAATTCGATCCAGTATTGAAAAGAAAATTACTAAATAGGAAGGGATTTAAAAAGTGAAGTTCTGGAATTTACCACAGAAGAAGATATCAGACTTGTTGATACATGAAAAGAAGTGAAAGACTTCTGAGAAAATCAGAAATCTGCAAGAAAAAAGTAGTCGTCTTAGAAGAGAAATCCTGTGCTTGCTCTCAAAGTGAGTTATTTAGTATTCCTATCCCAAGTGGAGGAGCTATGAAAAATTTTGCTGAAAGTAAGAGGA
Source organism: Thryonomys swinderianus (assembly GCA_004025085.1). Classification (NCBI taxonomy): domain Eukaryota; kingdom Metazoa; phylum Chordata; class Mammalia; order Rodentia; family Thryonomyidae; genus Thryonomys; species Thryonomys swinderianus. The sequence continues at coordinate 19,730 of PVIC010014351.1, read as the reverse complement.
CAAGAAAGCCCAAAAGTCAGTTAGAAGAACTTCACATTTCAATGAGTGCAAAGTTACATAAAGATTACAAACATAAAGGTCAATGAGCAGACCTTCCATAATAACTCTCCAAGCAGGTACATTCATTCCCAAGAGTCTCCTTAAAGTCAGGAAATATTCCATGTATTATTTAACCAAGAATCAAGGGAGACAGTAAGATATTCCAGCTACTCTAAGACTACATTGTCTATCCATAGGACCAGTTGAGCATTTTAAATTAGGCTAGTTCAATTTCAGACAGGCTATCAATACACAACACAAAAACATTAAAGGCTTAGTACCAAAAATAATGTAAAATATCTCATCTATAATGATTATATTATTGAGACTTGAAATTATGATGATTTGAACATACTGGGTTAAATAAAATCTACTAATAAAATAATTTAATCTTTTTCACTTTTTAAAATGTGTCTACTGGAAAGTTTAAATCATATATAGCGCTCACGTTACATGTGTTCTGGACAACATTGTGCTGAAAAATTCAGTGTGCTTCGTATTTTCCTCTGAAGCCAGTGTTGAAAGTTGTGATGATACACACATATCCAGAAGAGCAACTTTATGCAGAACAGGTGAGAGAAGGTTTAACAGAATTTAAAACATGTTACTTATTGAATGAACATATGCACAAATGTAATACCTCCTAAAATATATACTTCAGTCACCCTTGAATAAAAGCAAATGCAATAGCCAGGCAGCCCCAAAATGAACATGCTTTGTAAAAGGGCACTGCCAGCATTCAGTGTGCCTTACATCTACCATTTGAGGTGGCTATGCCTGAGTTTCCTAGTATTTATATCATATATATATGATCATATTTGCTTTCTTTCCACACGTATGATAGTCAAATCTAGAAGTATCCATTAAAGAACTCTGAGAATGCATGAAAGTGCTCTGCTAACACAGTACAGGACATACCTGCAAATAAGGGGCTGCCATCACAACGCAGGGGACACTCTTCCTAACTCACGCTCCAGCCCACAGGTAAACATATTTGAATGATTTAATGGGCACTTGAGAATGTTTTTTAATTCTAAATCACTTTAAGTATTCCATTAGACTTGCATTTTACAGTGTTAATGTAATGGCTGCTCCTGGCATAAAGTAACAGTTAAAATGTGACCTCATGCGGTTGTTAACTTCCCATTTCTCCTCTGTACCTTCACACCCTAAGTAACTAAGCTGAGTCATAAAGATCAATGTCGAGAACCAGGTCACTTAGGTTTGATGTAAGCCTAATATTTTGAAACTTGTAAGACACAATATAGCATTCCATGATAAAAAAGATACACAGACATTCATGCATAATTTTAGAATAGAAGAACATGTATCGTTAAATGTATTATTTTAGGTCTTAGAAAATCTATCCCACAAAACTATTGGAGAAGAACTATATTTTTATTTGTTTATTTTCAAGGCTCACCTTAGGTTCTAGCTTTCAATTACAGGTCTACTTTCATAATATGTCTTAGTTAAAACTAATGTTTGCATTTTATATCTTTAAAGACACTATTGCAATTGCATTTTTACCATATTTTCACCATATATACCATATTTTGGTTTCACTATGTTGTTTTTCACAAATTTAATAAAACTATCATGTATCTATGAACATGTAATTTTCCTATATACTTTAGAAAAATTCATAAATTTAAAAACAATTTAATGCTAATTAATTATATAGATTAAACAGATATTTTGTCTTTGAGTTCCATTTATTTAGCCATCACAGCCGGAACTTGTTATCTCAGTAAGTGGACACTATCTTATTTCTGTCATCTATTTTTAAAAATTTAATTGATTTTATTGATATATTTTATACATACAGGATTATCACATTTAACATCGAGACCTTGTACCTGCACATGACACATCTTCATTGTCATTTTTCCCCTTTTCCCTATACTCTCTACATACATCCCCACCCATATACATCAGGTTTGCTTCCCTTTTTTTGCTATCAAGCTTTTTCTTTCCCTACTTTACTTTCCCCTACTCACCCCTTCCCTTTTCCTTTTGCAGCCTATCATACATTTTGGCATTTATTTATACCTTCAGTTTTCCATACTAGAGAAAAGATACAGTACTTATACATTCATGTCCTATTTATTTCACTTACAAATATGTCCTCAAGGTACATCCACCTGAGTATAAATGACTCAAATTTATCACTCTTAATGGCTTAGTAATATTCCATTTTATAGAAAATCCACATTTCTATACAGTCCCCCTTAGCCAACCTTATCAAAAATAAAGGAAAAGGCTCAAATGTATGCAACCAGGAATGAAAAGGGGAATGTTATCACAGAGCCAGCAGAAATTCAGAGAATAAACACTTACTTTGAGAATGTGTACTCCAATAAGATAGAAAACAGAAGAAATGAATAGATTCCTAGACATATATGAACATCCAAAGCTGAACAAAGATATTAAAATTCTTAATAACCCAATATCAATATGTAAAATTGAAATGTAATTAAAAACCTACTCACAAAAGTCTGTTTCCTGATGGCTTTGCTGCTGAATTCTACAAGACTTTCAGAGAAAAGCTTATGCCACTACTCCTCAAACTCTTCAATGAAATCAAAAGGAAAGCGATACTTCCAAATTAATTCCTGGAAGCAACCATTACATTGATTCCAAAAGCAGAGAAAGATCCAACCAAAAAAACTAAACAAACAAACAAACTACAGGCCAATCTCCCCAATAAACACTGATGCAAAAATCCTTAGTGAGATATACACCCTGGCCAAGGTGGATTTATCCCAGGGATGCAAGGATGGTTTGGCATATGTAAATCAATAAATGTAATACACTACATTAACAGACTGAAAGACAAAACCAAATGGTCATCTCAGGAGATGCAGAAAAAGCTTTTGTCAAAATCCAACACTCATTCATGATTAAAACCCTATAGAAAATTGGATTAGATGGTCTTTATCTCAAATTGATGTTGTTTACGAGAAACCAACAGCCAGCATCATACTTGATGGTGAAAAACCGAAACCTTTCACACTAAGATCAGGAACAAGACAAGGATGTCCACTATCACCACTCCTGTTCAATGTAGTTTTTGAAATATCTTCCTCTATTTTAACATGGGGCTATCATTTCATAATTTATCAGTAAAGGTATCAACTTGTTTATCACATATGTAACAAATGCTTTTCCAAATACATCTCTACTTTGTAACTTTTAAAAATATCCTCCATCATATTGAACTTATATTTCACTAATGCTTAGCATCAGTCTTGCTCAGCAGGGCACCCCCCAAATACAAGCTTTGTACCAAGCCTATCACAACGTGGTATACATTGGGCTCTGATGCCAAAATCCTTTTTTTTTTTTTTTTTGCTTTTGGAGACAGGGTCTCGCTTTGTAGTTCAGGCTGGCCCTGAGCTCACTATGGAGCCCAGGCAAGCCTCGAGCTCAGCAATCCTCCTGTCTCTGCCTCCCGAGTGCTGGGATGACAGGCGTGAGCCACCACATCCGGCACTGTGGTATGCGGTGTTGATTGCTGGTGGGTGTGTCTCCACACCCAGCATTATATGTGGTTACCAGGGATCGAACTCAGGACCTTGCACTTGCGAGGCAGGCGCTGGAACCACTGAGCTAACCCTCCGGCCCATGCCAAAATTCTTGATTTCCAATCCCATCCCTGTACCACCTGCTGAATGATTTTACATATGTTGTTTAACTCATTCCAGATTTAATTTTCTAATTTAAGAAGAGGGTAAGTAGTGTTGAAAACTTCCTAACAGGATTATACACATGGCAATATAGGTAAAACTAGAGGACTGTCTTACATGCAAATTACTTATCCAATGACAGCTATTACGATGATAATATTCTGAATTCCCATGGATTCCTATAAGAGTTTCTTATCTCTCCATCCTCTTCTATGAATATATCTGAGGCTTAACATTATGATTTGTGAAGCAGTGGAGAAAATCAGAGGAAGACTAATCAGCCTGTCATTTTCTCCAGATTCGGAATATGTGATTGTTTTACAGAAATGCCACCATATTTTATGTGAGTGGAAAAATAACGTGATGTCCCTGGGGTTGAGAATTGAGTTTTCCCTTATTTGCATACAGGAACCTAGCACAGCATTCAGGGTAAGCCATTATAAGAAAATGCCTGACTGCATACAAGTTCCATTTTCAAGGGCTGGCAGCACAGTAGCAGATACATGACAGAAATGTCTTCTTTTAATGCTTCTTTCCTTTAGCTTCTCAAAGATATGAATGATAAATTTTAAACTTTAAGGACTTTCTGGTGTTTGAAGTGTATTTTGTGTGTGTGTGTGTGTGTGTGTGCAACATACCATTTCATTTGTGCTGTTTGAAATTCTGCATGTTGAACTTCTAAAGCACAGCATGATTATTCACTAAAGATTCTATGCCATTCAGCTACCTCTCACCTAAGGATGACGCCTTCCTATTACATGCCTTTGGTACCCTTTGCCACCCACAAACCCTTTTAACACCATAGAGTGGCGTCTATAAAATTATTCAGCAATTATGCACATAGGAAAAGCTTCAGCTCTAGGATTATATAATCTTGCAACTGACTTGCAGCAGTCATCCACTAACTTTGCGACATGAGAAGATGCATTTTCTGATTTTTAATTTTATTTTCCATACACTGAGAAACCCAAAATATTGAATTTTACTGAGCTGGTATGAGTTAAATAGCATTCATGGTAAGGAGGTAGCACACAGTAGGTATTAAATACTAAGGTAAAGAGAACACATCCATCTGCTAGTTTTCCTCAGTTGTTTTTCAGGAAAGTAATGAGGTACTTTGTGAGAGACTAATTTGTGGCATCCCTAAAATCATTGCTTAGTGCTGAAAAGAAGACAATTTTTACATCTAAAATTTAATCAACTCTTCACTAAATTTAAATAACTATATAAATAACTTTCCAAAAATCAGTGCCATAAATGAAATATGGCACTGATTTTTGGAAAGTTATTTAAATTTTTAAAATGTCTTATAAATAATATCATAATCATTATATATCATAGAGTTGTTTTAAGATCTAGTGTCCTTTAGGTGAAGAGTTTTGCACAGTCCTGGGAGGCAGCAAAGATCCATCTAAATCACCCTGTTCACGTGGTGCAAAGATGCTTTCAACAATAACCATGATAACAAACTGTTTACATTTCAGAGGCCTTTTAGTTATGCTTAATTTCACTTCGTTTTTTAAAGATGTCAATGTTGCCCAGAGCCGCCTGGAACTCCTGGACTCAGGTGATCCTTCTGCTTCTGCCTCCTAAACAGCTCCCACATATTAATAGTCACACACCCCTGAATTTACTTTCAAAGGAGCATCTCATAATTAGTAAAATCAGTGGTTCTCAAATTAACCTGTTAGGTTTGATTATTAGGCCAAGAGATTCTATCTTCACTTTTTCGCCTGTGAAAAGAGAGCGATTCATGGTACCAATTCCTCTCACATGTTAGAATAAAGTCAGGGAATTCAGTGACAGCCCCTAGCACACTGCCAGTCACATGGGTGTTCAATAAAGACATAAATTATTTTAACTTGGAGCCTAAGTTTTAGAATCTTTTTATATGTTTACCTGAGAGCTACTTCATTGTAATTTTTTAAAACTGGTTTTCATTGCATCAGTAAAATGGAAGATTGAAAACTTGAAAGTCTTTTAACCCATTAAAAAACTGGCAAAAAAATTGTCAAAATCAATTTCCTCAAGGCTTTGGAAATGAAAGGCCTGTAGCAACCTGAGAGGCATTTAGTAAAGACAAACGTGTATCAGAACGAACAGCCAACTCTGCAGTGTTTTGACTTGTGATAGTCCCATCGCTAATTCCTCAGCTCAGCAGTAGCCTTGAAATTAACAGCTATTTGTGTGTCAATTAAAATTAAAAGAAATCACATCTTACGTTTCTAACAGTGTAGGGATAAGAAAGGATTTTGTTAGTTGATTCACTCAAACCCACATTGTGCTAAGAATTTCTCACTGTTGGATGGAGTGGGTTGGGGGCCATTATCCAATAGTTTATTATCACTAATGAGTCAAAAGAAGAAATCTTAGAGGAAATTTGAAAAGATTTCTATTCAGTAAAATTAAAAGATAATACACTAAAAGCTACAGATGGAAGCAAATGTAGTTAAAGAGGGGAATCTATAGTTGTAAAAACACATATTGGGGAAAGGAAAAAGATCTTGAATAAATAAACTTCCACCTTAAGAAATTAGAATAGGGCCGGAGGGTTAGCTCAGTGGTTCCAGCACCTGCCTCGCAAGCGCAAGGTCCTGAGTTTGATCCCTGGTGACCACATATAATGCTGAGCGTGGAGACTCACGCCCACCAACAATCAACACCGCCTACCACAATGCCGGACGTGGTGGCTCACGCCTGTAATCCCAGCACTCGGGAGGCAGAGACAGGAGGATTGCTTTGTTCGCGTTGGCTTGCCTGGGCACCATAGTGAGCTCAGGGCCAGCCTAAATTACAAAGCGAGACCCTGTCTCAAAAAGCAAAAAAAAAAAGAAATTAGAATAGGAAAAGCAACCTAATCTCAGAAGGAGATAAAAGAAAGAAAATAACAAAGATTAGAGTAGGTAAAATCAATCAAATTAGTGAAGAAAGACTTTTTTTTTTTTTTGAGACAGGGTCTCGCTTTGTAGTTCAGGCTGGCCCTGAGCTCACTATGTAGTCCAGGCAAGCCTCGAACTCAGCAATCCCCCTGTCTCTGCCTCCCGAGTGCTGGGATTACAGGCGTGAGCCACCACGCCCGGCACGGTGGTATGCGGTATTGATGGCTGGTGGGCGAGAGTCTCCACGCCCAACATTGTATGTGGTCACCGGGGATCGAACTCAGGACCTTGCGCTTGCGAGGCAGGCGCTGAAACCACTGAGCTAATCCCCCGGCCCTGAAGGAAGACTTTTAAATGGTACGTTTACTTTGGCATGCTGTGGGCAAAACAAGTGGCTGATTGAACATAAGTTAATCTTTCACTCCTCACTTGTCTGTCCTGGCACCAGCCAGCAATGTCTGTGCTGAACTCAAAGCAACAGGATGAAGCCCATCACAAGGCACAGCGGAGGTCCTGCCTCTCCTCTGTCGCTGGAGGACATCTGTAGTTGCTTTTCAGTCTGACACACACTTGCATCTGAGTCTCGAATAAATCATTTACAAGAGACGTGCACCTGGAGTGGTTCCCTCGTCCAGTTTCTGTGTCTACTGAGAGTTGGGAACTACAGTTGGAAAGTTACTTCGCTACAGGTGGGAAGTCACTTCAAGTAGTTTCACCCATATAATTAGGGCTGCCATTTTCACAGCTATTCTTATTATATAAATTCTAAATCTTTACTAATATTAGAAAGTTTCTTTCATAGGCATATTTTTTAACTTTGTAAGGTACTCATAAGGCATGATCTCCCCTCTACAAAAACAGAGAAAATGCATCTTTATTTTAAAATTAATAATTCTTTAATTAATCATTAAAATGTCCCTTGAACTCTCTCAGCAGAGATCTCGACAGTCCCCATCTAGGTTTATGTGCCTCTGTCATTGACTATTCAGAAATCTAAGGCTTAAGTATTCCAAAGGTAAATGAGTTTCCTCCTGGTGAGACTCAGGCCCACCAGCAATCAATACCACATGCCACAGTGCCAGGCGTGGTGGCTCACGGCTGTAAACCCAGCACTCGGGAGGCAGAGGCAGGAGGATTGCTGCGTTGAGGCTTGCCTGGGCTCCATAGTGAGCTCAGGGCCAGCCTGAACTACAAAGTGAGAACTTGTCTCAAAAAAAAAAAAAAAGTAAAAGCACTATCAGTGTCATCGTTGAAAGAGATCCCTGCAGTCCTCCATACACTGGTCCACAGGAAAATGCCAGGCCTATGAGCCCACGCAGTTCCTGATGTGGTGCTCTTCATTTACTCCCAACTATAGCTCTTGTCATTCACACTCCTATATCCAAGGAGTCTTGTTCCCCTGATGTCTCTTGTTCACTATTGCAATTTAGAGCTACTACTTCAAGTCCAGGCTCTGGTTTTAGAAGAATTCAAGTGTTCGCCATCACTCTGGATGCCAGTTTCTGTTTCCTCAGCCTTCTGAACAGATTCACGGCAGCAGCTCTACCATTAGCTTCCAGGTCTTTGCCTTTCGCCTGGAGCTGCCCTCTTGATGCTTCTTGTTCTGCAGCTTCCAACTTCGTGGGTTGTGCGGCTGCAGGCTCCTGTGGCCTCCGGCAGGAAACACCCACTGAGGATTCTTCTGTTTCTGACCCCACACACATCACTGCGGACTGTCCCACCTCTGATCCTATAAACCTTGCAAACTACTTGTGTCATTGTAGATATATTTTCTGTGGAGCCGGTTCCTCTGCAGAATCCTTGTTCATGCATATTTCGGTTACAAGAGTGGCTCAGGAGAAAAAGAAGTGCAAGGGTGTATTTCTCTAACTGGTTTAGTGCTTTGCGAGTTGGCTGTCTGATTTGGTGAGACCTAAGTGGCCGTGGTCTCGCATGACACGGACAGTGCTGGTGGTCCACAGTGTGAACTGTTTAAAGTAATTTGCAACATGCATCTATTTGTTATCCTAAATCATCACTTGTGAGACACAAAGAATTTAATGAAGATATACAATGTTTTTGAACATTTTTTGGAAGAGTAAGAAATATCATGATGCTGGCAGGTTGACCTCAGTATGTCTGGACAAACTACTGAAAGAAAATAACGAGATCCAGAAACACATAGATAATCTAAAGGCTTCTAAGTGTGGCCTGACTAAGAACCTTCCTTCCTTAGTTGTACGTGTGAAGTTGCTGAAAACCAAACATAAGCCCTCATTATGCAATTGGCTAAATTACAATGGAAGGTTACTGCTCAGCCTGTAAGGGCATCTGGAGTTAAAGAATGCTGATTGGAAAAGATTGGGGTCCTATAAAATGAGAGGGGACAAGTCTGGCAGGACCCTGAGAAGACTAGAGACACTGAAGGCCTAACTTCTGGTAAGATTGTTCTGCAACAGGAAGAGATCTACCCACCCTCAGGGACAGATGCAGCTCGACCCTCACCCTTTGACCCCTCTGCTGAGGGCACCCACTCCTCTACACCTAAGCAATTTAATCCTTTTGCTGCCTGTGGAAATAGCACTGACCTTCCCCAATACAGTTACGGAGCGGACAGGCTGACTCTCCTCAGGACACGCACTCACCACCCACTTGGGCCTCTAAGCCTCTAACCAGGTTCAAATCTCTGAAGGCTTCGAAAGGCGAAGCACACAGTGTGACCCACGGGTACTGTGCTCTACTCCCAAGGAACATTTTGAGTTTTCTAATTCTTACAAGCAGAGGTCTGGGAACAGGTAAAGGAATGATTGAAAGAGTGTGATATAATTGCTTCAAGAAACATAAACCTGCATCACAATAGACTTCCTGATGTGTACTCCTTAAGTAGAGCTTCTTGACTTAATGTCTTAGCTCAGGAGTTTTAAAGGAAAGTTAATGGTTTATATGGTTGGGTGGCTGAACTATGGATCAAAAGACTGCCGAGAATGAATGAGCCGCAGATGCTCAATGTCCTTTGGTTTACTGTTTACTCAAAGGCTAAGGAAATGACATTTCCAGAGGGTATTTGCCAGGTGAAAATTATTCCTCCATCAAGGTGAGAGGATCCAGAAAAACGTTCCTTTTTCTAATATGTTAAGAAACAGACTTGTGAAGAGCTCTGCCATGACCCTCCTCCGTACATCAGACCCAACAGTGGTGATTTAAGTCATTGAATTGAGAAGTTAAACGCTGTGGGTTTAGCTGATGTCTGAGGGGCAGGACCAAGAGGTATTTTTCAACCATCAAAGAGGCAAGATGAGTGAACTTACCACAACAGAGATGGATTGATAACCAGAATGGTCTTACATGAGTAGATCTATGATACTGGCTAATTAATTATAGTGCTCGTAGAAGTAAAATAGAAAGACTACTCAATTTTTATTGGATTTATCTAAGGAGAAACATTTCAAAGGAAAGGAGAAAAGACCTACGTCAAGTGTAGTAAAGAGAGAATCTCGGCTCCTGCGTCAATTTCCAACTGGGTCAGTTTTTAGACCCAGAACTCCTTGAATGAAAAAGACGGCTGGGTTCCCTTCAAGAAGAATGCTGTGGCACTAACAGAAGATACACCATTAACCTTTCTCCCATCCTTCCCCAAAGGCACCTGTGGCCTTTTATCAAGAGGAAAAGGTAATGTTCAGACATCTTGGGGACTACTGGATGCTGCTTCTGAACATTGCTTATTCCAAGAGGTATAAAGCATCGTCTTAGCTCTAGTAAAAGTAGGGTCTCCAGTAAGGTGATTCATGGAGTTTTGATCAAGAAACAACTAACTGTGGGTCCCTGAATCCATCATGTGTCATTTCTCTAGTTCCAAAATGCATAATTAGAAAAGATACAATTAGTACTGAGCAGGACTTCAGAAGAAATATGAAGTTAGATGGTGGATGAAGCACAGTGGGTGGCAGGAATTAAAATATGTCATGTGCATGTGCAAATCTGCCAAAACGACACCTATTAAACAGTATAAAATTACACTGAATATAATATAATGTATTATTACATAAAAATATATGATATATAATTATATTTTATAAAATATATTTTAATAATTATTATATCATACATAATATAATGAAATTATATTAATAAACATATGGGAAGAAAAGCTGAAAGCCAGCTTCATGTACAAAAGAAATACAAAAACTCAAGGTCTTCAGTATTCAAGCAAAGATATTTACCACGACTTATAGGGGAACAAAAGAAATTTCACTAAGGACCTATCATTAAGAAAATAAGTTTTAGGGCCGGAGGGTTAGCTCAGTGGTTCCAGCGCCTGCCTCGCAAGTGCAAGGACCTGAGTTCGATCCCCGGTTACCACATATAATGCTGGGCGTGGTGGCTCACGCCTGTCATCCCAGCACTCGGGAGGCAGAGACAGGAGGATTGCTGAGTTCGCGGCGGCTTGCCTGGGCACCATAGTGAGCTCAGGGCCAGCCTGA